>QEQW01000800.1:0-10860 GCA_004016085.1 Claviceps quebecensis
CCCCCCCCCCCCCCTCCAACAAGAAGTAGAGCCTCTGACGAGAACCGCGCCCTCATCGTTTGCCGAATCTGAAACCCCTACCGTCGAGTCGGTCGTCGATAAGCAACGGAAGGAGATGGAAACCAAGACGCAAGGCCTGAACACGGCTTCCGAGACTAGAGTGGCCGAGTCTGCGACCCTGGAATCGCAGCTCAGTACAGAGGCGCAAACCGATGCGGCTACTGCTTCGCCGGAGGAAGACGTGGAGGAGGATGCTCCTCGAGAAGCTGCATTCAACCCCGAGACTGGCGAAATCAACTGGGACTGTCCCTGCCTTGGCGGAATGGCTCATGGGCCCTGTGGAGAGGAGTTCAAGGCGGCGTTTAGCTGCTTCGTCTACTCTACCGATGAGCCCAAGGGCATGGACTGCATTGACAAGTTCCAGTATGTCATACCCCCAATTATTCTTCGAAGAACTCACCAAGGAAGGATAAAACAAAAGAAGCGGAACTTCTTCTTCGCAACAATGACAGGAAACATGAGGCTGACACACATTACAGAGGCATGCAGGAGTGTTTCCGCAAATACCCAGACCATTATGGCGCCGAATTGACCGACGACGATGACGAGGTCGCCGAAGACCAGGCTCCCGAGAGCGACGCACCTTCCACAGTACAAGGTCAGGCTTCTGAAGAGCATGAAGCTGAAGCGCCTGAGCAGCACAAAGCTTCCGCGGAGGGATCGGGACTCAAAGTCGTGGAACAGGTAGTGGCTGATGACGGAGCATCGAAGCCGTCAGAAACTGCTGTCGGTGCAGGTAACAAGGATGCGTAGAAGGACGTTACGGTGATGAGGTACGAATAGACTCTTGATGGTACTGCCTTCCCCGTCACCACCAAGAAATGAAGAAAAGGAAGACCAGAAAAGGAAGACCAGAAAAGGAGCAAAAGGCTTAGAGCAAGAAGATATGGCATTGTATGGATAGCGAGGACTGTATCTCCGCCCATTGTATATTTTGGCATGATGTCATGTTTTGTATTTCATTGTACGAGTAAGTAGAAGTGTACCAAAAAGGACCTTTGTCCATAGACGGCCAAAATTATAGTAACAAGTATTTAAAATATATGACGAGTTCTACGCCTCAACGCGCTCTTCGTCTGCACATGTACATATATAGCACGAGCATTTCTCCGAACAAGGCATCACCAAGAACAGACGGCCGTGCTGCCCGAAAATCTAGATACAAATACAGACAACATCCTCCTCGTCCTCCCCCATGGCCCGGCGCTGAACGAATTTTACACGAGTCTTTGGCCCAGTCGAGCAATCGAGCGTCAAGAGAAGAGTTTCATCAACAAAGAAGAGCTGATCAACAAAACAAGACTCAAAAAAGGGATTCCACCCAATTACGTTGCGATATCAAGAACCAACGCCCCAACCTAGACAAGTCATTCGCAATTTTTTCTCCTCTTCCCCCTCCCCTTCTTGCGCTACGTGCGTTCCAACTTCAAAATGAATGCACACACACACACACGTACACTCCACCGCCTAAGAGCCCCCCTTCTTCCCCTTGTACAAGCATCGCCCCAAAACCGCCTCCGCGGCCCCAACCCCCGCCAAGATCCCCACGCCAACCCCCGCGGTCTTCCAGCTCAAGTTACCCCGCTCATAGAGGCCCCATGCCTTGTAGCCCAGGTAGGAGCTCACGCCGATAATAGCAGCCAAGTTCGTCACAGCCAGGGCACTGGCGCTACCGTCTGAGAGGCCAGAAAATTGCTGCATGAGCCATGAGTCCGTCTCGCGGGCCTTCTTCGCGGTCTGCTTCTTCGCGTTCTGGACCTTGGCCTTGGCCTTGGTCTTGGCGGCTTCGGCTTCGGCTTCAATGTCCAGGCGGTTGGCTTGGGTTTCGGTCTGGATGGGCTCCTCGGAGAAGTCGGAGGGCACGGTGTGGACGCTTGGATTGTCGACGTCTGTGAGAGAGGCTGCGGCTACGGATTCAATGTCCAGACGGTTGGCTTGGGTTTCGGTCTGGATGGACTGCTCGGAGAAGTCGGAGGGCACGGTGTGGACGCTTGGCATGTCGATGTCTGTGAGAGAGGCTGTGGCTACGGATTCGTTGTTGACGAGTTCGACGGGCTGGGGAGCAGCGGCCTGGGGGGGGCGGCGGGTTGGTTAAGTCAGTGTTTGGTTCTCACGAGGGTTTTCGTCGCAGGGCCGGGAGTTTTTCCCAAGGCGACGTGTTGATGCGGTACTGTACTTACCTCCTCGGGGGTCTGCTTGGGGCCACTGGCGGCTACGTCGGCGTATGACACTACATCGCGCGGAAGGGTCAGCGTCCAGGTGCTCCTGTGTGTGTATGTGTGTGTGTGGTGGCCTTGACGGAGGGACTAGCTAGCAGGTTGAAGACCGGGACGACTTACTGATTCAAAGGATGAGGATGTTTGTGTGAGAGAAGGTCTGATTATTTTTGATTCGCTTTGTTTTCGCCTGAGGAGAGCTTCGGTCTGATTGTTGCTGTGACGTGAGAAGAAGGTGTGGGTTAAAACTGGAAAGGGAAACAGCGGTGGGTGCCAGGTGGATGGGTTTGACCAAGTTCATGTTGATTGTCGCTTGGTACAGGGATGGCGGCGTGCCGCAGAAGCTAGTCGATGGATGACGTGACTGGGCGGGTTTGGCTGGGGAACTTATGGGTCACCGGGTTGCTATTCGCCAAATCATAAAATGCCTGCCGCGAAATCTCCGAAGCTGGCAAAGTCCTGGAACGCGCATGTGAAACGCGTTGAAAGTGTGAAAGACACGCAGATGGCGCGCCACCATGGGCAAATTGCAATGAACACCTACCTAGTTGCCGTCTATGAACAGTGTGATTGGTCACGTGTCGGTCTCCTGAGATGGTCCAAATGGCAAATACACCAAAAAAAAGTGTGTTGTTTCTGTCTCCCTGAACTTGTTCGCGCGTCATGTTTCTAGAAATCTCCTGCCCTAGAAGATGGGATGCAAAATTGCCAGGTCCCAAATAACCCAAGCGATTAATTGTCACAGCCTTCTTTACCTCCTCTCTTTTGACTCTTCATTCCTTTAATTACATAGCTATCTAGTGTGTGGATTGAAATCGGAAAAGTGTGCGCTGAATTAATAGGTACATAACACATGTCTTACTCATGCAAGAGGCAGAGGAGCGGGATTGTGTAGCTACTAGCTAGAGAGAACAAAAAAGACGATCCTCCCTGAAAATGACAATCGTCAAACTCCCATATTAACAACGCCAATGTTGCGGGTATCACGAATTCTATCCATCACTCGTCTGTAATTGAGGGCATCGTACCCCCACGTGGGAGCTTGCCAATCCGTTGATCAATGCGTCGCCTCCTTTAAGAGAAAGAACCGATAAAGCACGACTGTCGACATGGGATAGCCCCATTGCTGTAGATCTTCTAGTGAGAATGAAGTAGGGGCAATCATGGCGAGTTTTGTTGGAATCCTTCGTCCAGCTCCTTGACCCAGTGCTGCCGAAGACGCCGGGGCATTTTGCAGAAAATCATCGCCTTGTTCTCGTGAATCAAGATATTCTCAGCAATCTTGATCTGCAGCTCCATGCTCTCGTCCGCAAAATCACTGAAGAACTGCTCCAGTGCCAACTCGCACCAGGTGGGCGCGTGGGCCATTGCTGTGTCGGAGAGTATGTTGCTCGAGGATGCGGACATCCGGGCGACCGAGTCACCGGCAGTGGAGGTGCGTTGCCGCTTCTCCGAAGACGGTTCAGCTCGACGTGCAAGTGCCGTCGTCGTGGGCATGAGGCGCAGTCCTGCGGTTCTATTCAAAGTGGCCTGCCTCAGACCGGATGACGATCTCATGGGACGGGGACTGTTTTGGCTAGTCGCATGCTCGGTTTGTAATTGCAAGACGTCAAGTTCTGGCATCTCCGAATCGTCCCTCGCCATTCCTTCGGTCCGCCTCCGCCTTCTCTTGACTCTTTTTGGGGCACCACCCGACCCAACTACATCGGGATACAGTATCTCCATGTATTCTTCGTGATCAAATGGACGACCCCGGAGGGCTCTCGAAAGAGGCTCTTTCTGTACATCGGCGTCAGCATCCTCTAGCTTTATTTTGCATTGCATCTTCATTTCTTCTTCTTTTCACTCTCTTGGACCCCATTTCCTGTCTTGCGTGTGTCATGCTCTCAACCCCTACAGGACACGTCCATGTCAAAGCTTGTCTCACTCACTTCTATATGCGCCTTCCAGGCAGCTTCCGATGCAGTCACCGTCTTGGTGGCAGGATTGTATACAAAGTCTGGGTCCTCGCGCAGACCACGCCAGAGCCGAAACCGTTTTCGCGCATTGTCGCTCTTGTTGATGAGGTGGCTTTTTGTAGGAAATGCGGAGTGACACTCCTCCAGAGCCTTCGCGGCGCGCTCCCAGGCCTCGGTCTTGAAGCTGCTGTTCTCTCGCAACCCGAGCTGGACACTGGCACAGAGGCTACGAAAAAAAGTCGTCTCGTATGCGGGAGTCCAGCTGAAGCGCGGAGCTCGGCGATCGCGATCGATACGAGAAGCCGATTGACCATCGGCGCCGAGTTCGGCGTCGTCTTCAGACATGGTCGCGAACGGGCACGAGACGGAGACGAGACGGAGACGAGACGGAGACGAGACGGTGACGATGACTCTAGACCGTCTTTCTATGTTTCGGACCTCTCTACCAATGAATACCGGCAGCAGAATCGGCGGCCAGCGGCAACCACGGCGCCGCGTCAATGTGGCGTGCGACAGCCTGCAAACTTTGTGATGGGATGGATGCAATGAACAGCAACACGATTTCAAACGTCGGGACGTCGGAGCTTCCTTGAGGCCTGCAAAAATACAACGGAGCGCGGGATCCAATCAACATTATGTATTAGCCTAATAAGGTACGTACGTTGCCTGCATCTCAAACACAGATGACAATGCTTGAAAGTTGATAATGTTAAATAAGCGGGCAGAGTACAACAAGCGCATTGGGCGGATGGTTTAGTGGTATAATACTCCCTTAGCATGGTGTCGCCAGGCGATAACAACTGGGAGTGGTCCGGGGTTCGATTCCCCGTCTGTCCATTCTTTTTCCTCCAGAGACACTCTCGTTACCGTCTCGACGATGACTTTTTTTGCCCTTTCTTCCACGTTTCCTCTTTGAAGATTGCATTCAGTCTAGACATAGATAACTGAGACTCGAGAGTGAGATTTGTGGACCTCGTACATATATTCTGTGCATTTGTGCATTCATCATTGTTTTCGTCACTACATATATTGAAACGGAGGCGAAACTGTACTACATGACTCCGTAGAGGTGACTTCTTTTTTGCCGCGTTCCCTTCTCGAGTCGTCGGTCGTGTTGGACGTCAGATGAGTCAGGCGGCAGGCCTGCATCTGCATCCACAGAACGAGCAACTTGCAAGTAAGATGTATGTATGTATGCACTACCTACATGTGTAGAGACTCGAGAGGATTATATCCTTTGCCGGAACTGGAGCCGCATGCCGGCGCAGCTCGCGACGTGCCCCATCGGGATCCGGGCTTTATTACGATCTTAAGCGATGTTATTTCCAATTTCCAAGCTGACGTCCATGAGGGCGGACAGACGCAGCCATGGATTACGTGAGAGCTCGTTTCACATGTATTTTACTGTATAGGATGAGGGACATGCTGGCCCCACAAAGGATGACATTTATAAATGATTTATGTATACCTTGCTCATCAATGCTCACATCATGATTGTAATGTGTTGCCGATAGGCTGTTGGCAGTTGCCCCAGACTTGCCTACAAGGTCTGATGCTTCTCGCCGAGATGATGGAACACTTGGCTTGTTTGAGGCGAGGGGGGTGGTCCCAAGATCCATGATCAAGCATGAATGGCGTCTGGATAAGGACTTTGTCTGGCGGCTTTGGGCGTCAGTTTAGGCGTGCGAATCGCGATGGTGGCGTGCGGGAAGTTGGGAGGGCTGACTTGAATAATAAAACGATGCAAGCTGGCCTTGGTTGGGCTCAAGGAGTCAATATCACATGTAGTACTCCGTAGGAAGCAGCCGCTGCAGCCCCAAGACTCCAAGAGGTTGGCTTCTCACGGTTTCAGCCTTTGCTGCCTGTTGCCGTAGCCGAGGCCCCTCGTACCCTGCAGGCATGTGCATCGCATCATACAGCGTCGCGCACCGCATTGAGCGCCGAGCGGCGAACTTTCTAAATGCTGTCGACTCGGCGCTGGGGAAGGAGACGAGAAGTTTGGGTTCCAGAAAACTCGAATATCAGAAAACTAGATATCAAAATGACAAGACACGAAACGAAATCAATGACAGGCCGCGCCGAATGCGTTCTCGCGAGGTAGTTTCAGAGGCAAACTACAACGACATATTGCACTTAGGCGCATGGACACCTGTATATATCTCAGATCACCTGTCCAATACTCCGTAGGTATGTATGTACATATATACGTAGGTACATACCTAATGTACGGTACATTTTCTTCTGGCAGATCCGCAGTTCCCTTCCCTGCTGAAGCGCGGGGAAATGGAACAAGGGAAAACGTCCCGAGATCGGTAAAAAAAGAGCGAATCACGAACCGCGAAAAGACAGCAAGTCAGTCACGTGCGTCATCTTGCTTAGGTACCTACTCCGTACCTAAGGTATTGCACTGTCAATTGAGTCTTGACCCTTGTTCGCGTTTTTACCGTCGCCTGCCGCCACCCGGCCGCCCCCCCCCCCTCTCCGGGGTAATATAAAGGAACCAACTCTCCACCCCAGAGTCAGTCGAGGCCGAACAAGATGGAGAGGCCCGAACAAGATGGACATTGGAGAGACGAGTCAAGACGACTCGATAGAGGATGGACAGGAAGAATGGATCCCATCTGTCGAAGAGAGCCTGTCGTCACGAGTTACCTACCATCACTGACGACAGGGCCGATTGCTGTGCAAGAAGGAATTTAAGATTTCCTTTTATGCAAGCCGCAGCAAATACCTAGGTACGGATTACGGCGTAGGCACGCGAAGGAAGCTGCCATTTCCCATTTCCGTCGTTGTGCCACCGCCCCACGAACCCTAAGCCGTAAGCCGACAAACGCCTTTCGGTCGGGTGCTCCCTCACTGGAGTCTGGGGTCATGTTGTCAGATGTCTACCGTCCTTCAGTTGATGGCCGTCTCGTCACGTTGCATGAGCATCGAGACGTGCACGCGGCCAACAGATTTTTTTTAATTTTTTTTTTGAAGATGCGAAAATGGGAAAGGAGGGGTGCAGGGGGCTCACATCTGGAGGATTCACGCGCCCGACTTCTTCGACACCACCTAGGTACCTAGGTGCTGGGCCGAACGCACATGACTCTGTTGGTCTTGTTACCCTTTTTCTGGTGGCCTTTTTTACATTTCTCCTTCCTATTCTTGATCCAGGGGGGGGAGGGGACGCCACGCCCGTGATTGTAGATGTGATGCCTCACTTTTCGGTTGTATGGCTTGAAACTGCTTGTGGCTTTCTTTGGCTTTTTTTGTTTCATGCTTGACGTCGGTGATAGCTGATTGCCGAATTTGATATCACATTGATGGTGTTTCATCTACCAATCTTGCATCTTCATCAATTTCTCCCACCTTCACACATTCTTCGCTCCCATCTTGCCATCTTGGCGCTTGGCCGGCCAAGTTTCTTGTTGGCTTACCTATGTGCCTACCTATGTACATATTACCCTTGCCGGCCGGGCAAGTAGCGAAAGTAACTATGTACATACATACTAACGAAACCCATCTGCAGCCTGCAGCCAAGACGGGCAATTCTGCCAGGGGGGTTTCTGCCGTTTGCCCTCGATCGTGGGATCTCAGGAGTCACCACCCTCTTCTTCCCTGTGCGGCTCCAATGCTCAGGAACCAGACAGGAAATCCGGACCCCCCCCCCTTCCCTTGCCAACCGGAGTTTGGGTTGGCATTAGGTACAGCAGGTATGTTAAACCCGACCGGCGACGACGATGCTGGTAGAACAAGCGGCGGGCCGAAAAGCAGGGGGGGTTTTACGTACAGAAAAGGAGCACCTACCAGTGTACGGAGTATGTACCACAGTTTGAGATGCTACTGAACAAGCGCGATTCTTGTCTAATCAAACCGACCCATTGGCGCTGGGCTACTGGGCGTTTCTCCTGCGTCTCCTGCGTCCTGATGAAGCTTTTGAGGCAATTTTAACAAAAAAGGGGACCAAAATAAGAACGGACCGGGAAGCGCGCCCCCCTTCTTCTTTCACCTGACTAATCCGTCCCTGCACTAGGCTGCTCCTGTATTGACGTCCGATCCCTCGGTTTCTCCTCCATCCTCTTTCCTTTCCCCAGACGATAAATCCGCCGAAGAGGACCTATGTACTAAGGAAACTAGTCATCTTGGTGGTGGTTCTTTTTAACAACAATACCAGCCACGTGTATGTACTCCGTACCGTGTGTTTGTAATTCGGCCCATTGAGTGTCGACTCCTCGAGGACGGAGAGCGCGTCAACGCCAGATCCTGCAGAGCGGCATCGGTCCGTCAGAACGTCCAGTGTTATCATCCAGCGACGACTCGAGAGTCTTGACTTTAGAATCTCTGCCTGTCATCCCTCTCCCCCCCCTGGCGCCTTGTAACTTCCATTCAGGTTCCTGCTCGGCACCGGCCTGGCGAGTTCGGGTACCCAGTAGAAGACGGGTCACGGGTCATTCTGGAACAAGGATGCAAGATTCATATAGGAAATAGGTATGGAGTCCGTGACGCGTTGGAACTTAGAGTCCGGGGGGGGAGGCGGGTAGCGCCAGACCGGTCTCCTTCCCGCATCGATACATACATACATACATAGGTACCTACCTACGGAGTAGGTAGGTACTCCGTATGTATGACAGTTCAACGGAGTGAACCTTTCACGCGACACATGGAAGCCTTTCCTCTTTTCTGCTGTTGTACCACCCACTACGTACTGTCTGTGCCGCCAGACTGTGCGATCATCCCGGCCGGACACTAGCAGTATGTATGTCCATGTGTAATTCTGAAGTTCCAGATTCCATACAGAGTACACACATACATACCTACATGCATGCGTTTTTCATTCCGCACCGGCTATCGCCCCAGAACCAACCGTGAGTGGCTTTGCGAAGCACCTTTCCGGGTTTCCCTCGCCGGCCTCTCTTCTTTCTTCCTGGTAGGATGCTCTGAATTCGGTGACAGCGGCTCTGTTGGGCGTCTCCATGTCTTCCTTCCCGCCTTGGTGCTAGACTAGTGCTGTCCATGGCTTTTCTGTCCCATGGCAGTTCAGGCTGACTTGTCGTGGTCACTTGAGATGGATGTTGTATGCCCTCCTTACACAACTCAGGGATGCCACACCCCTCCCCTTGTCTTCTTGTGGTATGTATCTTGGCTTTTTTATGCCTGGTATCTGGTCTATTGGGACACTTGGCCGATTTCCCCAACATGTTCCGTCCGATACAATGGCACTTGGGCGGATACATAGCTTGGTGCTACATGCTGTCATCCTTGGGTCTTGAGCTCCCGAGTATATAATAAGTTCATCATGTCCCCATCACTAGACAGTTTATCTATCAATTCTGTCATTCGAATCTTTTTGTGGTTTCGTTCCCTCAAGCTTATAGAAGTCTTTTGTGTGTATATCACTCTCCTTCGAACTTGTGCTTCTCGCCAGCTCCTATCTATCACACACTCCTTGTCCGGCTTGACGTCGTCTCCGCAAGTTCAACCCAGGTCAAAACAATAAAAAAAATAAACGACAAAAACAAAAAAGAAACCCCTTCATCACAATGGTCAACCACCATATCCTATCCAGTGTACTACTGGCTTTTGCAGCCTCGGTCCAAGCCGGTGCCCCTGGCTATCCTGGCTTCAGCCTCCGCTGGCAAGACGACTTCTCCGGCGCACGAGGCACTTCCCCCAACACACGCAACTGGAACATCATCACCGGAACCCTTGGCGTAAACGGCGAGCTGCAGACTTACTCTTCCAGCACACGTAACGTCCAGCTCAGCGGCGCCAACTCTCTCCAGATTGCGCCCCTGCGGGACGGCAGCGCCCGTGGCGGATGGACATCCGGCCGCCTCGAGAGCAAGTACGTCTTCACCCCCACAGTCGGCAAGATCACCCGCGTCGAAGCCTCTCTGCGATTCGGTTCCAACGACCAGGGCGCAAAGAAGGGTATCTGGCCGGCCTGGTGGATGCTAGGGAACTCTCTAAGGACCGGCGGCAAGAGATGGCCCGAGTGCGGAGAGATCGATGTCATGGAGCAGGTCAATGGCCAGGCGATTGGGCATGGCACCATGCATTGCCAGAAAGACCCCGGCGGTATCTGCAACGAGCCCGGAGGTATCGGGAGCCCTGTTGGGTTTTCCAACAACGGCTATCACACCTGGCGTGTTGAGTTTGATCGCCGAAGCAACGACTGGAGACAGCAGACCGTTTCGTGGTATCTCGATGGGCGCAACTTCCATCAGGTCACTGGCGCGCGTATCAATGACCTTGCCACCTGGACGACGCTCTGCCAGAGCCCCATGTACTTTATTCTGAATGTTGCTGTTGGTGGATCCTGGGTAGGTCTTCTCTTCTTCTTGAACCTCCCCCCCCCTTCCTCTGAGAAACTTGAGTGAGGTCTCATGTACTAATGTTGTGTTTTCCTATTAGCCCGGCGCCCCTACTGCCGCCACGAAAGATGGCTTTGCCTCCGGAATGGAAGTCGGATATGTCGCACACTATTCTCAATAAGCCAGCTGGTTTGACACTGTGTGGTGATATCTTTCTTCTTCTTCTTTTTCATCTGCATTGTATGCAAGTGGATATCGCGAGTTGATCTTGTCGGTTCTTCTTCTATACCCTTATCTATTTCTTTTTTTTTTTTTTTTTTTAATTTTATT
>QEQW01000801.1:0-10827 GCA_004016085.1 Claviceps quebecensis
TCCACTGGCAAGTCCACTGGCAAGTCCACTGGCAAGTCCACTGGCAAGTCCACTGGAAGCTCACTGGAAGTCCACTGGAAGTCCACTTGACCACCCCTGTATGTGCAGACAGTTCGCACAATTTCCCGTTTTTTCCCTTCAACGCTATCACAGAACTCAACCACTGAGCCTCTGGCAATTCCACTGTAACTGGACCGATTCCACTGCTAACAGCACTGCTTCCATTGGGGTCTCCCAGCCCCGGGGCGTAGCGAAGGGCCGATGGGGGACCACCAACGCCACTGTACTCCGTACACTGGCAACACCGTAACTGCACAGATATGACACTTCCCGCCCAACTGCTTTTCCGAAGCGACGCGAGGTCCGCCCCGGAGCGCAGCGGAGCGCCGAGGGACCTACTAGTGTTGGACATAGCAGCCTCACATTAATGATCTGATAGAGACCCAGGTACCTTACCTGGTACAATAGCCCTCATAAAAACCGCAAAATCCCCTCACACCCCGTCACGTCGCCGCCCGGAATTCACCATGAGATACGTATACACCAACAATTGTGACTGGGCACTATCGGCTTCCAATAGGGTGCTCATGGTGACGTCGGTTCCTTTCGATAAGTGTCATCTTTATCAATTGTCCGTGGAATTATTATTAAGATACGTTAGCTAGGCTGACCTGGGCCGCCCAGTTGAGTTCCCTCCCTGTACTAGGGTTTCTCCCCTATGGGTTATCAAGTAGAAGTTCTAGAACTGGGCAGCCCAGGCCAGCCCAGCTCGTTTCCTAATAATAATTCCACCAACAATTGATAAGATCACACTCATCGAAAGGAACGGACGTCACCATGAGCTCTCAAATGGAAATTGACAGTAACCCAGTCACCCTTCAACAGGCCTTGAGTTAAATAGAGGTGTACCAGACTGAGTTACAGAGCAACTGAAAGAGAAGAAGGCGGCCTGGCACCACAGAGACATATGACAATCAATTGAGTGCTCTGCACCAACAGTTGGCCAACCTTGTGTCGACACGAGAAGCCACACCACCACCTACACCCGTACCTGCACCAATGATCCCATCCTGGAAGGCGCTGACCTTGAATCACATTTTTGACGGAGATAAGACCATATTCAAGTCTTGGCACACGGCCATCATCTCGAAGCTGAATTCAGACAGCGCCTTCATCGGGAACTACGAACAACAATCGTGTTATATCAACGAAACCCTGTCGATGAAAATCCGGCAGAGGGTGGCGCTGGAGTACATCAATCGCTCCGCGGTGAACTACAACCCTGCGTACTTGCTCGAGTACCTTGAGAGGATCTACAGCGACGCGAAGGCAGCCGACCGCGCCCGGATTAGTTGGACTCCAGAAGGCAAAGGAACGGCTTGAGGATAACCGCATTCGGTTCGAGGATCAGTTGGTGAAATTGGGATGCCTCGACCTGCCAGACAGGGACAAGGCTGGCAGGTCGAGGCATTCCGCTTTAATCATCTGGTGGGCGAATCGCATGCGGTAATCCTCAAATCGTCCCTTCGCCTTTCTTTCCGCAGACAGGATCGAGATGGGACTTCGACCGTCAATCTCGAACGGCCGTGATTCCGAAGAGGGACTACGCGGGTGCCGTGGCGAAATGGCTACGGATGGAGCGGAGGCTTGCGACCGTCGCGACAAGGTGTGGGGGGCACAAGGAGACGAAGGTCGCGTACCCGGCAACTGTTCGGCGCCACACCGACGGCAATATTCAAATGACGGGTGCGAACGCGACGGACTTCAAGAAGAAGAAGTCTAAGACGTCTGGCAACACCTCCGTGAAGGCGGGCACGGCGGCGAAATGGCCCATGGGTGTCTCAACTCTCAAGCGGTCCTGGCGCAAAGAAGTGAAGCGGGTCAGTGCCTGTGTTGCGGGAAGGAGGAACATCGGATCGCGAAGTGCCATATGACTGCGTCTGTCAGGCCGGGAAAAGTGACCGGAGTCCTTGTTTGCGATGTCTCTTACAGAGGAAGACACCGACAACGGATGTCACAGACAAGGTGTGTAGCAGCAACGAAGCGATACATTTACAGAGTATATTTTGAGGCGCTTTGAAATAAAAGAGTCCCTTTGGCTGCTTGAGGTTTACCATGCAACAGCCTAATTATCTGGGCTTCTGTCCGTAAACAACGTGTACAATCATGTAGCTGTGAACCTTGGGATTACGGATCGCCCTGCGCAGATACGCGAGCCACACATGGTATTCGTCTGCTGGTCTTTGGAGGACATTGTGCCAGACCATCTGGGTGTAACCTAATGATCAGAGGTAAGACTTTTTCCCGGCTCCGTATTGCGGGCAAGAGGGGATTGCAGATGCGTTACCTTGAAGGTCGTTCTCCAGCGTCGCCCGGGCGAACCGCCCAATTTCAGCGAGTTTAGGATCCCTTGCCCAGGGACCCATGGGAACCTAGTGACGCGTCAGTTCCCTCTCGGGCTTCCCAAGGTGACAGATGACAGATGATAGAACATACTTTATATCGGATTTCCCTTTTGTACACGAAGCCAGCCTCGTCGAATGCCTGCCGCTGTATTTCTTGCACGAAGAAGCAACGGTTCATGATTTTGCCGCCCTCGCGGAAGAGATCTCCATACGAGGCAAGAACAGGTTCCAATTCAGTAGACCCGTCATCACTGCGAAAATCGACATCAATTTCGACAGACTGGACCCATCCTCCTGGCGCGCAGCATCTGTAGGCTTCTCGAAAGAGGGCTGTCCAGTCTTGGATACCACCCAAGATGTAGCGGATGTGAATAAAGTCGAAATGGTTGTCGTCCCAAGTCCACTCTAGTGTGGCGTCGTCAATTTCGAACCGGACATTCGGTGGAACCCACTCCGGTTGGCATGGGAAGATGTCTGTCCCAGTAACTGAAGCATTTGGACACTGGTCGGCGAATTCACTATTCAACCTTGTGAGCACAACGAAGATATGGTGTCAAGGTTCCTGGGGCCCTACATTGCCCAGGTACCTTATATGAATCAGTCAGCGAGACAGTCGCATGTATGTAGTAAACTCGCGGTCATCACTTACCGGATCCTGTACCGACGTCAAGCACCCGCTACGATCATTCGCTCAATTAGTTACCAATTTTTGTTTTAGGAAGAAAAGATCCTCCAGTGGCCAAGAGGCTAGCAGTCAAGTACGTGGATCTTATCTTTCTCGAGCGGCGCTAGGAACAGCTGGTCGTCGAAAAGGATCTTCATGTAATGGTGGCTACGATTCAACGTCAGCGCGCAATCCTGCCGACAATGCGGGCTCGTGGTAACTCGAACCATAATTCCTCCGATTCGAGCTGTTGATCGTCGTTGGGAATGATATAACTTGTCATAAACTTATCACTATGATAGGTGCGGCCATGGATTTGACGATACTCGAGGATGCTGGATGCTAGAGATTTGGTGGAACTTGGACTGCGGCGGATCGTCAGGAGATGGGAATGATGTGTGGATTGTGTGGTGCACAAACGCTTCGGAAAAGACGGAATCGATGTCACTTTGATCATAAGCCTAAGGATCTCGTCAGTCTCCTGTGTCATTCACCCTGACTCAATTGCTGAGTGAATCATGAATGAGTCTCTGCGGCGAGCCAGGCTTACAGGAACGTCCTCTGCGGCAATCAGGTCGTCCTCGGCCTGAGGTGGCCTTTGATCGTCTACTTGAGGTGCTGTAAACATGGTTAGAAGATAGAATATTGTCATGGGACTCGGGAGAAATCAGCAATCTGCCTGATATAACATGATCGGGTTCGAGCGGGGCATTGGCTCATTTTAAATACCTCATATCGCTGGTGGAGATTCGAGGGGCCGACACGTCAATCTTACCGCAGTTGAAGGAAGGCTAATTACAGCTGGTAATTGAGCATCGTGTGCAGGCGAAGCTCTATTGCCATCTACCTATGCATATCCTGGAGGAAGATGCTGGATGTGTGTCGGCCCGGATCCGCGACATCTGGTGACAGGTGTACCGATCGTTATCTTGCGACCAGCGATAAGATGAATTGATGCATTATTCACGCGCGTCTTCTCCTCGCTTTCTCTCAACTTACTCATACCTATGACATGCATAATAACTCCTGAACCTTGTTCCTGCGCAGGCTGCCGTAGCCTTAGTGACATCCATCGCACTATTCAACGGAATTTACAAGTTTGTATTTTCCGGCTCAAGCCCAACAGAGTATTCCGCTTCAGTGACTTCAGACCAGACCGAGACCTTCATAGCAAAGTGAAAGTCATCTTGGAAAATCAACGCTACAGCTTTGTCCAGCTATGCAAGTAAATAGAGTTGCCCTTCCTGGATCTGTCCCATGTGCTCCCATGCCACCTTTTTCCCGACTTCAATCAGATACGTCTCCATTTTCTATGTTGTATTTGCTGATATTCCCCCGAAATTCTTCATATTCCTCACTGCCACAAACATAGTTTCCCACTCGCACTCCCCCCCGCGACCCAATCCATCGTTGGATGGAAATGCGCCACCGCTGGCACGGCCGTGATGCCCTCCCCATCCAACTGCGCCAACTGACTCCCATCCGAGGCAAACACATCCACGAAGCGGTTCATATTGGCAATCACAAACTTTTGAATCCCATCATTCGGTCGTCTCTGCCATTGAGGCTTCAGAATCGTGACCCACCGCCCCGTCTGGTTGTTATGCCCAACCCTCTGCGCGGGCTCCATCGCCGTCTCGCCTATCTCGTGCCCAGGCTCCCAGCTCGCCGCGTCAGTAAAGTCGTATATCTTGACCGTGTCATCGTACGACGACGTTGCGACGTGGCCTGCTGGACTCCACGAGGCATGCGAGACGCTGAGTCGTGACTCATGCTCCCCCAGCAGCGCCGGATGCCGCAGATCTCCCTTGCCGCTGATTTTCCTCAGATCCCAGATCTTGAGTGTTCTATCCAGCGAGGCGGTCGCTAGGAGGTGTGGTTGCAGCGGATGCAGCGAGAAGCCGCCGATTTTTTGGTCTGAGAGCGTCCAGATTTCTTGGCTATCGGCTGGTGCCCGGATGTCGACGCGGCCGACACCGCCGTCGAGGGTGGAGAAGAATAGCATGTGAGGATCCGAATGGGCCATGTCCATGGCCGAGATGGGCATGTCGGTGTCCATGTCTGACGGTGCATAAACCTGTACTGATGTGCCCTTTTCCAGGTCCATTTTTCGGATGGAGCTATCGTATGACGATGTGTACACTGCGTTTGAGTCGGTCGGGGAAAAGACGAAGGAGGTGATGGTACGTGAGTGTGTCTTGAATGCTGCTATTTCGGGAAGACTATTCCCATTGTCGTCGTCGTCCAGCTCGGTGGGGGTCTGGGAGGCATCGAATAAGCCTACAGTGCCTTCTTTGTCGCCAGCGAACACGACAGGTTTGTCTTCTGTTGGATGGAAGCCGAGCGCGTATACCCTCTGAGGTGTGATTTTGATGTCTGGTTTTTAATCAAAGTGGTTAGTTTTTCTGATTTGTTTGTATGATACAAGTTGACTGGTGCAGACAGCAAGCAGACAGCAAGCAGACAGCAAGCAGACTGCGCGAAAGACGGCGCAAGAAACATACCGTTTGGAGCCCACTGCTCATACATTGTAAGACCACCCATCCTCTGTCGCAGTTCCTTGAGCGACTGATCGGTCGTTTCCTTGATGTCGTCTTCCGTGAAGGTCCGGACTCCAGGTTGCGCGCCTCGAACGATGCCCTGCACGCTGTTTAAGCCAGCAGCCCATCTCTTTCCCTCGACAGCAATATCCCCAAGATTGAGATCATGGTTGACACGCAGCTTCTTTGCCTTGGCCTCCTGCGCTTGATGCTCGGCTTCTATCTCGAGCTTACGCTTCAATGTCTCATTGTCCGCCTCCAAGCCAGCCAGCCGCGAGCTCACGCGCGTCGGTCGAGGGGTTTCGCGCTTGACCGGTTCGGTGCGTCTGCTGCGTTTGGGAGCGGGCGCAGGCGCTGCCTTGGCTGGTATGATTTTCTTGGCAGTCGCAGAGATGTCTTTAAGTATGGCGCGATTCGCTTCAATGTTTTCCAGGCGTTTGCGCTCAAAGGCGCTCATCTCTGTTGGCTCTTTCTTGGTAGGCATCCTGATGTGCGGCGTTCGTTCGAAGCAGGTACTGAATCGGGACAAAGTAGAGGGAGCGAGAATCGGACTGGAGGACAGTTTCTCTAAGTAGAGCAGCCAAGAGCTGAAGCAATTGGGTCGTTTTGCTTTCGATGGCCGCAGGTGGCAGTCATTCACAGATGTAGACGACAACTTTGAAGTTCTGAACGGAGGTGGCGATGCCGAACTAGCGGTCGTCGCGTGATTGTGTCGCGACTCGCGACTCAACTAAGTCTATACATACATATGTACATATGTACATGCCTAGGTTTGAAATTGAGTTTGGCGCCAAAATTCCGCGGCGCGACGCGCATAATGCCGGAGAGAAAATCGGACTTAATGCCGCCTTACAGCCCGACTTTTAGCCGACAGAAATAGCATTTACGGTAGGATCCGCAATTTTTCTCGAGCCTTTCTCCCTTGGAAACATTCAACGTCCTCGCGAACGATCAAACGATATCGAGCCGAGTGAGCAGCAGAAAATCGCAGACATGTCGTCCACTGTTTTGCCGTTTCTGTATCAAACAAGGACGATACAACGATCTTTTGGCAGCGTCCGCACCCGAAATGTTCTTCGATTCGCCCGACTCGTCCATGTTCCAGCCCGACGGGGCGCGACACGCAAAATGGACGACACAGTTCCCTTTGAATGGGACGACAACAAGCCCCTTGAAAGCATAGATAACGACGTCACCGCTGAAAAGACATCCACGATTACGCCCTCAGAAGCCGAAATTTTCAAGGGCATCTTCGACGAGATCGCTCAAAGCCGCATGCCCTTGGCCAAGAAGCGTCCCGCGAAATCTGCAACCACTACACCGCCGTCAACATCGCCGCCACTCGAGGCGCGGGAAGCAAAAAAAGGGATGGCAAGATCCCTCGTCGAGCAAGCGCGTGTGCAGGAATTTCGAGAAAAGTTCCTGAGTCGGTATCCATCGTCCCTGCGCTCGGCTGCCCAAATCGCCCTCGGCCTGTACGAGCTGGAGCTGGAGCCCAATCCCGGCAGCAGGCTGGGAACTAGCAAGATAATTGAGCTAGATGAAGCCGACAAGGCCAAGTGGGAAGAGCGAGCCAAGTACCAGCGCCTGCGAGAAGAAGAGCGCGAGAGGGTAGATGCCCTCATGAAGGCCTGCGACACTGATGCCGCTCTCTGGCGCGTCATGGAAGCGGAAGTCTTTTCACTGCCCGCCCAACTCGGCATTGTGAAGGAACCAAAAACGAAGTCAAAGGGTCGAAAAAGTAAATCTGCCGCGAAACCCGACGATCCGCTCCCCGCTGCCGAGGCCACCGATGAAAAACGCTCCATGGACGTCCACGGCCCGCTATACACACACTTCATCGACGCCGGTCTCGCCCTCTTCGACACAGCGTTCGCGCGCCCCTCCGAATACGCCTTTGAAATCTTACCTCGTGTCAAAAGCCTGGGTCTTCCATCGTACGTCCTCGGTGTGTCGAGCCCATTCTACACTCGCCTCGCGCGCATGCACTGGACGCGGTTCGGCGATGCAGCTGCAGCGCTGGATATTCTGCAGGAGATGAGCTCGGCGGGTTTGTATGCCGATGAGAGCACGCACGAGCTGCTCGTTATGATGCAAGAACATCTGCATGGGCTCGCGTGTGGCGCACAGGGTCCGTTTGTGATGGGCATGATGGATGCGCCGCCGTATGATGCCTCGTTGGCGCAGCGGCTGGAGGAGATGGAGCAGTATGCGGCGCAGTCTGTGGATGAGGCGGTTGCTGAATTCTCTGCGGTGTGAACTGTGAGCGAGCGGCCAGGAAAGAAATTGGCAAAGTTGGACAACTCCGCTTAGGACACGAAGGGGCTTAAATTTGCTTTGCTTGTATTATATTGTATGATGTACCTAACACATTGTACTATTTACCTGTATCATAATGATCGTATGGGCTTTCTCATATCTTTTGGTTGGTGCTTCTGTTTTTTTTTAAGAAGCCCTGGACCCTGGGTGTCAATATGCGGTCGTGAACAGTACCACCAGGCCGGCGACGTTTCGGGCAGCCACAAACTGTTCATCAAGACGCGAATACCCGTCTCGGAAGAAAAGTCACAACACAGTACAACAAGCGACTGCTAGTACGTCGGGAGAATTCTCACAACAGATCAGCCACGCCATCTCCTTATGAAGCAAGAGGCGGCCCCAGAGAAGTACATATGTACCTACATACATAGGTACATATGTACCTTCTAGTGGGTGGTGCACTGGTGATGCATGACTCGAGTGCCACCAGCACCGGACTAGACTATGTACCAATCACCATTCAGCGTATTTCCCAATCAGGCATCTGAGCGCCTTCCTGTATTTTTTTTTGGTGGGGCTGGGACACATCAATCGTGCGTGAAGGCAAGTATTCGTCAAGGAGAGATGGATGATCAGGGCTCGCTTGCTGGTATGATGTATCCTTGATTCCTACATGTGTTGGCTGCGTTTCAGTCGCAGAGAAGGGCAAGATTTTCGATCAAGTGCAGTGAAATGAAAGCTCTCAAGTCAGATTGCGCTTCAACTTGGTCTAGAGGATTTTTTCCGAGCAGTTATAGTTCAAAAACTCCCCGTTGAGCTTCTGCTGCATTATTCGGCAAGTTGACAACAATGTATTGATCGAACACCGTCCAGTCTCATATGCGGCAAGAGTAAGTGCATGTCGCACGGTATATAGGGAGGTGAAAGTTGACCCTTAGGATTGGGGTGGATAATTGTTGGTTGATTCTTGTTCTATCGATGTCTCCAGCAAGCCGCCTCCATCCCGTCCTCTGACTGTCTACTTGCCCCCCATACATAAGCACATCTGTCACCTAATCCTTTCTCCACCTCAACAGGTCCCTGATCAAGCTTAGAAGAAGCGCCCCGAACTCCCTTTACACCTGCTAAATTATCTGACTTCGTGTTCACACTTGTTTCCACATCCGATGATACTAAGACGGTCAAAAAGAGGAAGAAGAACAAGAAGAAATCAAACACGGGCAAAGGTGCGGCTTCTAGCCTGAAAAAGAGGGTATATGGTAGACTGGCCTTGGATGTGAGAATAATCTGTTGCTTGTTGGCTTCACAATTTGTGACACAAAAGAGTGTGGCGCAGCCGTCTGGCCAAAATTGTGGCATGCCCCTTGTTGAGGTGGAGAAAGGATTAGGTGACAGATGTGCTTATGTATGGGGGGCAAGTACATAGACAGTCAGAGGACGGGATGGAGGCGGCTTGCTGGAGACATCGATAGAACAAGAATCAACCAACAATTATCCACCCCAATCCTAAGGGTCAACTTTCAGACCTCCTCAATGCTCAGCTACCGATGCCTCTGAGGCCCTGAGCAGACTGAGCTTTCCGAACAATCGTCCTCCGCCTTGATGATCGATCCGACAGAAGGGCTTGATAGAGGTGTCGCATCGCTTCCAGAGTCCTCGTCGCGACGCTCATTCGCATCGCAAACTTTCGGTATTACATCGTCATCTTCATCCTCTTTGGCGCTGTTTGTCAGTAACAGTCAGTTGAGCATTAATTCTGCCGGTTCGACTAGGTTTTGGTATGTGCATGAAGTCTCACCTGACTCCAATGATCCAGTCATGGCAAGATTCATGAGGTCTCTCCTCCCGTCTTCCAGAATAGCAAGCTTTTGATTGAACTTTTCTCGTTGTTTGGAAGCACCCTCGGTCTCACCTGCAAGTCGTGCAATCTCCTCGTCTTTGAAGTCGAACAAAATCTCATCCGGAAACAGATCCGGAAGCTTGGAGACGAGGCATTGCTCCACGGCCAAGACACTGACGTCGTCAATGAATTTGTTCATGGCGACCTAGAGGTGATGGCAGGTGTGAGTACCAAAGAGTTCTCGGAGACTGCGACGTCGGGGCAATTATCTTGGCATTTTCACTCTTACCTCGTAATAGGCTTCCATGTAGTCTATCGCCATTTCGCTTGCGAATGTATTCATATCGGTGTCCATTTGCGCGTTCAACTTCTCGACGAGAGGTGCCACGTTCTTACTCCCGGAGCCAGCCACGGCAAATTCCCGTTGAATTAGATGGGTGACTTCCGTCAGTCGACGCTTTCGTCTCTCATCTTGCGCCTTTTTCACAGTCTCTGTTAGATAGCTATTGTACGTTATCGGATGGCGATCCGAATGTGGCTGAAGCAACTCATTGAGCTTTTGGCCCAGCGCCTTCTTCAGCTTGTCTGTGCCGCCCCTTAACATGTGCAAGATAGCCGGTGCTGTCTCCTTGACAGTGATGTAATCGACGATTGCATGCTCGACTTCGTCTACCGCCTGCAAGACTCTTTTCTCGGCTTCGGAAGTCAGATTTTTCCAGGGCTGGCATTGCTCGGCAAACAGCTCGCCAACAATGAGCGGGTTAAAGGTTCCAGAGAGCTCACAGCCCCGACTGCGTTCCATGAGATTTTTTACCTCTTCAATGTAATCTGATCGGACCACGTTTCGATTATCGGGGCCTGCCTCAGAAGCAGCTTCGTCAATAATAGCACGTTGCTGGCCCTTCTCTCGCATGACTTCCTTGAAGTCGGCCAAAGTTTTCTGAACTCTGGCTCTCAATCGTCTCTTATAGCCCTCGTCGGTTTTTGCGCCGCCAAAAAAAGGATGGTTGTATTCTCCGTTGATAGCCGCTTTCATGAGATTGGTATAGTCGCGACTTACTTTTAGCAAGTACTTGCGCTGCTCGTTGGCACTGCCGCGCGGAGTTCCAAGCCGGAGCA
>QEQW01000802.1:0-10816 GCA_004016085.1 Claviceps quebecensis
CGAGGGCTCCCGGCTGAATAGGGCAAAAAGAGTGGGCCCAAGCCTCTCATATTTACAATTTTATTTACTTGTAATTTACGCGTAATTTACATGTAATTTACATTGTAAATTACACCGAGGATCGTAATTTACACATTTCGCCCATCCCTACTCACGAGTAACGACACTACAAACGGTCTGCGAGAGTCATTTGGTCTGGCACAAGGTCGATCCTGAAAAAAGTCTCGACAAATGCAAACGACTTTTTCCTTTCTCCAGTCATGATGAGCGCGGAACAATGCTTCAAGCTCTTCTTCAGAACCAAAGACAACATGGCTGACGAAGAAGCCTCAACCAAGGAGACCGCGAATGACTACGGCTACAATGATTTCAAACAGAAACGAGAAACCGTTTACCGTTGGGGTCAAACAAAGCAGACTGCACGCCGTCCGACGCTAGATCGTTACCAACGTCGACCCGAATGTGCACAAGATTGCAATGAGAGACATTCGCAAGAAACTTGATAATCGCCCAGCCGCTGATGATCAGGGCGAAGAAGACGAAGTTTCCGCACGAAAAATTGTCGTGTACTTGCGCGATAAGGTCGCATCTAACGCAACGCAACCAACGTTAGGACTGAAATCCTCAAGAAGTACAACCAACATCTCGAGTCAAGCGCACAAACACCAATATCGAGACCTGGGTTGCCCAGTGAACCATTCTTTATCACGAAGCCATGGCCGAGGAGGTTGGCGGGGTAAAGGGTATCGAAGGAGTTGAGAACTTTGTTGGTGCCAACCTTGTGCCAGACTCAGTGGCCTGGCGTGGGGAAGGTTATGTGACCCGGTGTACCACATGTCGTGCGGACAATTCTATCAGATTCTCACAACTTCACAAGTCACGAGAGCAGCCTGGTGGAGCAGTTGTAGAGGCGCAGGCCAACTACGCGTGTCTGCTTAACAGTGAACAGTTGGCTGTGTGGCATGAAGTCAATTAAATACTGAAATCGGCACCCATTCTTTGGCAGGTTGATGACGCTGGAGGTTCTGGCAGATCTCTTCCTATCCATGCTGTATCCGATGTTCGAGAGACCGAACTCCCTGGATCAGTGCTACGTGCAGCGCCAACTGGAATTGCGGCAGCGCCATCGACGGCCATACGACTCAATCCTTCTTGAGACTGCCGATTGCACGAGCAGAGACTCTCCATTTGAGGAGCCCCAGCTTGGGAGTATCCGGTGCAAGATGGTAAACTACAAGTATATCATCTTGGAAGAGAAGGCATGATTGGTCTCGGCACGTTGCACACTTTGATCTTCTTTGCACAGGGATCAAGTACCGGTAACCGCCGGCAGACGTGGCTACATGTAGCTTTGGAGGTGCTCTGCGCATCTACTCCACCATCCCGCATGTCGACAGCTACAACAGGGAACACCTCGAGAAGATTGAAGAATCGATTATCACGCACAGGCTCAGCTGCTATTGAAGATCGCGACTGTCGACGATGCCGCTCGTGCCTTTGTCGGTGCAGGCAATGTTCTGACGATCGGGTTTATAATCTTCTCGAGGTGCTACGCGAAGTCTGGGCCAGAATTAGTGTAGAAACCTTCTGGAGCTAAGGATAGCTCGTCTATAGGACAGTCGTTTGTGAAAAAGAGCCTAAGAGGGGGGGTTGGCCTGCTTAACGCTCCACGACAATCACACAAGAGCGTTGGGCTGGTAGAAGTTTCGAATCGAATTCTGCAGGCGGACTTAAACAAAACAGCGAGGGGTTAGAGGCTGTCACGCCCACGACTCATTCACCCAAGCCGAAGGATGTATATTGCGGGATTTCATCTCCAAGTTCTTCCATAGCCTCTACAACAAGACTGCAGATATTGTTCAGTTAGAAGGAAAAGTACAACTAACCACGACTTAATCCTTCTCTCATAACTTCGACCCGGCATCGATTGAGCCAATCGGTTACCTTAGGACATTTCGACTCCTGCCATACAAGCTCTCCGGAAGAATGTTATACGACACTTGAAGTAGGCTGCGAAGTGCTGTCACTGCGGCATTAAGTAGATCCCGATCTCTCTTCTTTCTCCCGACGGGCAATCGAGTCCTCAAGCCTGCTACACTTGTGCGCACTGCGGAGGCTCATTCAGCTCTTTGTCTTATAATAACGGCCAGTCAATGTGCTGTCCAACTGAGCTACACACGTCCACAAAAGGATACGATTCCAAGACGCTTGTTGTCTTGGAAAATGGAATTAGCACATGCAGGCGACTTTGTGACACTGCGTCACACTCTTTGAGGGACACACCCGTACACGTAAAGTAACGCTTGGCCCGGGAACTGGGACTGTCCGTGGTCACGGCTCATATAATGTAACACTATGAAAGAGAATAAAAATTCGGGGGTCAGGCAACAACGAATGAAGAGACGAAGTGGCGTCGTTACTGTGGCGAGCCCCAGAACTTAGTGACAGGTCGCATAAAAAAACCAAAAACGAAGGGCAAGCTCATGAAACAGAAAAGCGAGAGTAAGTACTAAGACCGCAATGCCGCATACAACTACAACAAACTTCAAAGACGACGAGGGCTAGAATTAGAAAACAAAGCAGCCAAGTGTTAACAAACAAGAGTGGGTCAGAGCGAAGACATCTCTAGACTCTGAGTCGAAACTGCGGACAAAAGGGAAGACATCAGCTCTGCCGAAGGACAAGGTGATTAGTATATAAGAGTGCAAGAATTTAGGAACCAAAAACCTCCAACAATCCTTTTAGGAAGCCAAAGTCAAATATTGTTCTTTTTGGATTGGAATTGCCATTGTTACACCAATCAGCCTCAAGCCTTTTACCCTCATCGCCTATCTATTCTGTCCATTACACACAAAGTCACCAACAATTCTCTTTACCATGACACAGATTACGTTTGTACTGGCCGCCGTGATTGTGGCGATTGCCCACGTGGCCCGGACGCTCACGCCAGGCTTCCACTATTGCTACCAAGAAATCACTTCCAGTGGTAAGAAGGAAAAGCCGTTCCCTTCAGCTCGCGAGTCGCAAGCAGTATTGCCGAGAACTGTTACTGACATGCTTGTTTTTTCCCAAGGATACACCGATTACGAAATGTGGCAGGTTGTCTATGATGCCCACTTGGAACCGCTCGCAACCGACAATTTGCTATTTACATACAATGCCGATAAAAGCATCAGTGTTAATAAGACTTGCTCGCGAGGCTGTTTCGGAGGGATCCCTGGCGGCGCTGTCTGCATCCCAGATTGGGTGCCTGAGGGTCAGTATGTGGGCAGCGATATTGCAGACCGACTAGCTCAAGGGCAGCTAGAATAGGTACTGTAGATGTCAGATGATACACGCAGGTCACGCACGCAAGCGCCGAAAGCTTGACCCATGCAAGCGGCGACAAAATTGCTGCAGGGCGATATAAATCACAGCACTGGTGACTGAGCATGAAGTAAAGAAGAAAAGGATGGACAAGATCGCGGAGGCTTGCGAGACACAGCCAACTGTATGTAGGCAGTGTCTGTAGTCGGCTTGGAGGATCTCAGGAGTCAGAATAGGTAGATCATAGGGTCGCAAGACGACGGACGTCAAATGGACGAACGGACGAATTGTGGGAAAATTTCGCCAGCTCCGTGCTGCATGTGCACATCGAAAACCGTTGATATGAGTCTCTGTAGGGAATCATGTTAGTAGACTCCTATATATACGTACAATACATACATATTACAATCTAGCGTCGATAATCATACAGTGTGGAAAAACTTCAAAGTCCCCGCGTACCACTCTGTCAAATAGTTGTCCGAAATCGCCAGGCCATCATATACGGAGTAGTCCAATATAACTCTAGTAGGAGCCAGCCGACTGCGCCATTATCGCTGTGTACAACATGTTCTCAGGAGTCAGGGGTCCCGTCGGCCGGCAGTCGCTAGCGAGCCACGAGCTTTGACACTGACATGGGCACTCAGGACCCATGGAAGAAATTCTCCGACTGGTCCATGACTCCATTCGATGAACAGAGATGCCCTTGGCACGAGTAGATGTTGTGATCGACGCCGAGATGGCAGATGCGCGTCCGGCATAATTAGAGTTTAGGTAGGCTGTTGATGCATGCATCGTGACTCTTATATCCGTATGTAGCTGCGATCGGCCACGGCCATGGGTGAGCAACGCGGAGGGGAAGAAGACAAGGGCTATAATGAACGACATGTACGTTTATACAATCTAGATCTTCGTACAGTATGTATATGCATGCACGCTGCAAGCGGGCTACATGCATCCCATTCATGCTTAAATGTATATTATACCATACCGCGATCCGCCGAGCCCTTCACTACTCGCGATCTTGCGAAGTTGCAAAAATGACAATTTTTTTTCGCCCACCAAGACCTAGGGCAAATTATGAAGAACGGCGGAATGCCAGCTGAGCAGATGCAATATTCTTGGCACTTTATTTTCTGGACCTTGTCGTCCTGAACACATCGTGATTTTTCTGTAAATTGTGTGGAGGGGTGATTGCTTTAAAGAAGTACACCGTAATGCAGCAGAAAGCGACACAAAGAAGGAAGAAGAAGGTAAGAAAAGTGATGTAGAAAAAAAAAAGAAAAAACGAGAAGAGAGCAAAGAAAAAAAGCGCGAAAGAAAAAAAGAAGAAGAAGAAGAAAAGATCAAATGGCGCAAGCGAATGTAGTTGGTACAAACAGTTCAACAAATAAAAGCAAATGATGGACAATGCAAAGAATCTTCACACCTCACGACTCACTGATCAAAGAGTCAAATCTCAAACCCCCGCCTTAATCGCCAAGAGCACACACTTCTCCACCTCTCCGCCCGTAACCGTCCTCACCACATCCCCTCTCTTCAGCACCTCCAACCCCTCCTCCATATCCCGCACCAAAAACACCTTCGACCCGCTCTTCCGATCAACATAATCACACACAACCGGGTAAAACACCTCTCCCGAAGGATCCATCGCGACATACAACTCCATCTCTGTCTCCTGCTCCCGCTTCCTCTTCTGGGTCCCCTCCTCATCCCGCAGCGGCACCAACGCTACCGCAACGGCCGTCTTTGGCGCCATATCCATATCGCTGGTGCGCAGGCGGGACACACCCAGCGTGGACATGGTGTCCCCGTAGTACAACATAGGACGGCGGAGGGCATCCCGGACGACGACGCGGTGCTGAGTGGTGGTTTCCCATTCGGAGGAGCAGAAATCGTTGGTGGAGTTGTCGTTGCGGACGGCGTAGATGTTGCCGTTGGTGCAGGATAGGAGCCTGGTGGATTCATGGGGGTTGAGGAGATGGGTGAGGGTTGTGGCGGCGGATGATTCGTCGTAAATCTTGGGGGGCATGGTGGAAGGGGCGTAAGTCAGTTGCTGGACGGGAGAATTGCTCTTCGGGGAGGGCTGGACAGCCTGGCTTGGGGGATTATTTCCAGCATTGATGGCTTCGGCGCGTCGGGCAGGGGCCCAGGGTTTTCTGGAAGCAGAATGATCAGCATGGTTTCGCGCCGATTCGCGGTGTCTCCGTCTCGACTCTGATGCTGGATGAGGGGTGACGTGGGGGAAAAAGGAAGACATCATTGCATGTCGGGGAGTGTGTGTCTCCGTCTCGACTTACCCAATACACTTGCCCAGCAAAGGCGCATCCCCCGAATCATACCACGGTACATCCCCAGGCTGAACAGAGCCAGCCCAGAACCTATTCCGCCAGCTAATCTCCGTCATGATGCCCGCACAGCCGTTGTCAAAGCCTCCCGTCACGGTTTTATTCGTGGAAGTCACCGGCTTCAACCCAGCAGATACGCCGCCACTGGCGATTCCCTTGACAGACGGCTCATCCACCACGCCCACAGACGTCTCCCACGAGGAAACCTTCAACCCGCATTTGAGTCCCACGGGAAGACCAAGCTCAGCCGAAACGTGCACCTCCCCTGCTGCCTCAAAGACCGGCTTAAAGGTCGGTCTGTTCCAGCCCGACATGTCATGCTTGCTCGGGTCAGTCACATCCATGACAACCCGCGCGCCTTGCCAGTCCATCTCCGCGCCCGCGAGAATACTCCCCGTCGCGCCGGCCGAGAGACCAACATGCGCCCCGAGAGTAACATACGGTCCTATTGACACAACACCGTACGACAAAGCCGGCAAGCCATAACTCAAAAGATCGGTGCTGAAGTCCTGTTCCAGAGTCGCTGTGCCGTCGATGCCGAGCTTGAGAACTAGCTGCAGACTCGTAGTCAGCTCCACGTGCCCTTCCTGCAGACCGTGTCGGGGAGCCCATCTTGCGCGTCCTGCGACTCTGGCATGGCCGATAACTCCACAGCCAACACAGTATACATTCAGATTCTCAGAGATGGCCCCCTGGCTGGATTGCAACGTCTTGAGGAGAATCGCCTCACCCCAGGGGGACTCCGCTTGGACTAGATCACCGAGAAGAGTCCTGGCAGCTTCGTTGGGGGATGCCGGGTCGGGAAGCTTGAAAGCAAACTCGCCGTTAAAGTCACCGCCGATGGAGACTGAGTCGGTGATGGCATCGTAAATGGTCTGGACGGCCCTCTTGAAGAAGTGTCCGATGCGGGACCAGAAGCTGCGCTTTGATGACAGAGATCGGATGGCTGGGGCGCGCATCTTGGAGGATGCTCTGGGGGTGAATCTGGGAGAGGAGGAGGTCGAGTTCATTCCGGGGGCGGTGCCTGACATGATGTCGTCGAGGTACTGCGCCGACTTGGCACTCAGGGAGCCGTAGCCGAGCTTCTTGTCGAGGGTGTGATCGAAACTCGCGCCCAAGCATGCGGTGGGCAGTCCCGTCTCAGGATCTGGTTCTGTCACGCATTCGAGCAATCCAAAGCGCTTATCAGAGGCATCTTTGGCGTGATCGGATGATGATGCCAGGGCGGAGAAGGCACCCGGAGAATGTGCGACGGGTCCAGAACCAGAAGCAGCAGTGTTGGCTTTGCTGGCGTCCCACCACCCCCATTCGGTTTCTCCCGAGGTGGTGATTTCGTCGGGGTGCTTGGAGCTGCCTTGCGCAACGACGGACAGTTCTTGGTGATTGAACTGGAGGTCCGAGACGCTGAAGTAGCATCGCTCGCCTCGACCGTGCCCTTTACAGCCGGGGACATGGGCAATGAGGACTAGGCCGTCTTTTGCGGACCAGGTGTCCAAGGCGTGCTGGAAGGCTTCCTGGGTGCTGAACGATGCTGTGATGCCGTCCTTGGCGTGGTAGCGGACAGTGACATGGTCTGTGTGGTCAATGTTGACGGAGGGTAGCGTGAAATGGTATGTGAGGAAAGCAAAGTGGCCCGACTTGGAGGGGTCTTTACCATGTCAGTCCAACTCAACGGTCTTTTTCTTGGAAATTCGAGAAACACTTGGGATATAGTCGGGTATCTCACCTGATACACCATAGTACATTTCACTGCCCTTTTCGGGTTGAACCGGTACGACGTTCTTCAGCAGTCCTGTATCGTACGACCAGTGGACGTTGGGCAACAAGGTTGCCAACGGCACCGTGTTTACAAATACTGGCGTCGTGGGAGTCTGAATAGGCTTCGAGGAGTATACTAAACTGGCGGTAGCACTCGGGCCGTGGCTGGAGGTGACAACACCGGTTCCCTTGAGCTTGGGCTCAGCGACTGTTCCATTTCGAAATGCATAGCGCGGCAGTTGAGCGGCCTGGACTTGGGACGCTGCTCCCAGCAGAACAGCCACGGCATACGCTGGAGAGACCATGGCGACTCCTGCAAAGAAAATGAGTCTTGAGACTCAGATAGAAAAAAAAAACCAATCGCACCAGAAGAAAAAGTAAGGGAAGCTGCCGAAGCGCAGTAGAAGATTAAGGTCACGATGATTTCATCTTCCAAAAAAACCTCGATATTCGACGGGAATAGCCCCCTTCTTTATTTGCAAACACCAAACTGAGAACTCGAACAAGATAGAGTCTCCATGGCATCGTCGACATAGTTCCCAAGCGAGCTAAGAGACTCGATAGGCGAAATCCGCATCTTTCTGTTCAGTATTCCCTCAGGATCGTTGTTTTCGCAGGGTAAAAGGGGTAAATCGGAGAAGGTGTGATGCATGTGCGTCAGGACCTTGATAGAGATTGGACCCTGGAATGGATATCTTGGGACATCAACGGAGATATCCAGGTCATCGCGGCCTTTGCAGCCTTCGCAGCAGTTACAGCAGTCGCGTCGTGAGAATAGTCTGCAAATTAGGCAATTTCCCGGAGAGGAATGTGGGCAAGGAGATTGAAAAAGGATCCCACCAGGCGGATCTGGCCATCATGCCGAGAACCTTGGGGACCATAGAGATTCCATGTTGGAAGCTTGTTAATTCCACCGAGAGAGCGCACGAGGTGCTTGCTGCCGATGCAAAGGTGCCTTGTTCCAGAAGCATGGTTCAAGATAAGGTTGTTGAAGATTCTCATAGGTATCTCCCAGGACCTAGGCTCCCTACTACCTACCTAGGTAGCTAAGCTCATCAAGGTATGTACCTAGTTTGAGGTGCAGACCTGGGCCGTCCGCGAAGGATGAAGAGCTGTGCAGCACACATCCGAAGACCGACATCATGATCATCTCATGGTTCCATTCACACGCGTCTTGTCAACGGTTGGATGGTGTTTTCGAGCACCTGGATGTCTTCAAGTCCCGACTCCCGGGGGCAGGGCAACAAGAACGCCCCCACTTTTTAAACCGGCAAGCATGGATCGTGGCTAGAAAACGGTCACAACGGTCCCTCCCTGTGTGCATAGGGATGGGCAAATGTGTAAATTACGCATATTCGAATGTGTCTTTGATATCCGTCGGTCTTGTAGACCTTCTGGCCGTCTTGCAGAAAACGTGACAACCTACACGGAATTCACATGCCTGATCCGGCAAGAGGTTGTAGTGGCAGGCATCTTGACATATAGCCGGCATCGGCCTCTAATGCAGGGATTGTCGTGTTGACAGTTGCGGGCATTGGGGCAGGTTGCATTCTTTTCTGTACGGAGTACGGAGTATGTACATACATATCAGTTGTAGGTATGTATATTACATATGTATATATACATACATATGTATTTGCTTTTGCAGCAGTACCTATGTATGTACCTATTATTATGTGGCGCTCGGCTATCTGCCTGGCCATGCACATGGCGTCACTTAGGTACGTTTTCCATGATGATATGTGCTCCGATCTCCGGCCATGACTGCGGAGTCCGATCGCAATTGCGAGCTTTGCGTGATAGGAAAGGCAATCCACTGCGCGGCCGGAAGAATGAGCCTGCCGCCGTTGACGCGGAGTTGCGAGAGCCGCTAACCTTGATCTTCAACCTTGATGGAACGGAACGGGACGGCGCGCTTTGGAACGTTGCCGTTGCGCGATGTGCGATGCATGACCAATGGAAGAACCGCTGTGACAAGGAGTCCGTCGCTACGTACATAGTACAGTATGTACATACAGAGGGGTGTCTGACAGTCTGAGGCCTCTATGTATACGGAGTACCTATGTTTATGTACACTTCCGAGTCCCGAGACAAAGTCGACTCAGCGCCGGCTGCTGAATCCTGGTCCCTTCCTTTGCCTGAATAGGCACAATTCATCGTCGACTTCACCACGACTTGTTCATGGCGAAAGATGGCCAGACTCGTGGCCGTCGCTCCACAGCCTCATGCACGCAGCACCGCCCGCGACGATCAATCGCTCTCATGGCTGGGCTTCTGCCCTCCCTCAGAGATCTGTTCGCGACGCAAGACGACGGAAGAGGCACGGTACTTTTGCGATCGGTTTGTTGCGCCCCGGGAGGTTCCGTCCAGGAATCAGCCAGCCACGCACGGGACGTTTGCAGCCTGAGCAGGAGCAGGCTCATGTAGATAGCGCCATGCCTCACACGCTCATGTCCTTTGCGTGAGAGAGTTGGGCAGTGCCATGGACCATTTGATGGGTGCCTCCGCGCATCGGCGCATCCTCTTGATGGCAGCTCGTGGGGTTGACTCGGGTGAGAGCCCCGTCGATGGCATGAGTGCATGAGGCCCCAGGTGAGGAAGTGCAGAAAGATACCGACCTGTTCCGTGTGCAAACGATAAGCTGCTCTGTTTGGCCCTGCTGCCTTGCCGGATCATGGATGAGATGCGTCGAGGCGATGGGAGGAGGTCTCTACGTGAGTCCATCGGCCCTACATATATATGTATGTACCTCGGTAAGCACACCGTGCAATATTGGAATCTAGAAATTTAATCCGGAACGTGGGATCTCCTCTACTGTACTCCGTAGGTACCTACATGTACATACCTCCTGGACCCCTAGATCTTGTACGGCTAGCCGCTACAGGGCTGATTTAAAGTTGATCGACAATGCGCCAGCAACCCAGGAACCCACGAGGGAAAGGCAAGAAAATATTGAACCAAGCACAGGGTTATTAGGGTCGCACCTAAGACAGGCCTTCCGACTTCCGCAATTCCGCCATTTTTGTGTTCGATTTTTTTTTTTTTTCAAACCACATCATCTCTCAGTGCACAACACCTGCTCAAGTGGTCTGAAACTGAAGAAATGTCGTCCAAATCATGCGCGAATGGCATTTGAATCCAAAGTCCGAATGGGATATGTACTTACAGCTGGTGTTGTGCGCGAGGTGGACGCGGGAAGGTCATCCCGTGTCGTCGCCATTCACCGACCTACATTTGTATCCTATTTCAACGCCGGACAACTCTATGAACACCGTGTCGAACCTTGAAACTTTAGTCTCTTAAGAAGCGCGTGGCTAAGGAGATTTGATTCATATACATCTGAATGAAGCGTGCCATCCGCGCTCGTTCAATCGCAAGTGGAAAGCCATGCACGTTCGCATGACCTC
>QEQW01000803.1:0-10806 GCA_004016085.1 Claviceps quebecensis
GCCGGCGTATTGCGCATAATTTGGACGCCCCCCCTCCCTTTGTAACCTGGTACTTGGAATCACGGACAGAAAGCTGACCGCGCCGGTCGTTTCCATGCGGCAATGGTATGGGAAAACCAGGACATCCATCTTCCTGCGAGGTTCCATCATGAGGGCGTGACACACTATACCAGATAACGCGGCTCCGTGGTCAGATTGATTCGAGGCTGTTTGCACGTCTGCGCCACTGACGTTGTACGTGGCCATGCAGTGCTTTCAAAATCTAGGCCAGTTCCTGCCACGATAATGGCAATCCGAGACAGAGAGTGCGAACATAGTAGCGATACCATGTATGGCCGCGCAACAGGATGTCGAAAATCACACTAAGACCATCTTGTGGCCGACTGGGTGGCCATATACTCCGGATGTCTGCTTGGACTTGCGTCACCATCCAAGGTTGTACAAGAAAGGCCAAAAAAAAAAAAAAAGCAGAAGCCGGACCACCAATCTTGGGAGCGCTTCGCAATATGCAGCGACGAGTTTTTGCGAACTGCGTAGCAAACGACTTTGCATGCACAGTACTCAGCACAGGCTGAGGCCTACCGTTGAAGCAACGTCTTGATCCAGAGTGCTTCTGGCATCCCCTCCTCCAAATCCGTAATTCGTTGCGCGCTCGAACAAACAGGCTGTCTGACCATCGCGAGCTTGTCCGCACATGAAATAATTACGTCTTTGGAGTGATCCATGGTAGGGAGGTCGCATGAGCACTCCATCCATCCTGAGCCGAACTGACACTTCGTATCGGACGTGAGCATATAGGGATTGTCGCGGGCGAGACGATATGCGACCAGACGCAAAAACACCATAGGCCGAGTTCGTCCCATTATGCCTTGTAGGACAAGGCGCATGGTGCAATTGGAAGGAAGCAATGAAGCAAGCAACGATCCATCCTGAGCCCTTGTATGCTCTTTGAACACCTTCTGTGTCACTCAAATATTTCACCGCTACGTTGAGCACTTCGCCGAAAACGGAACCGCTGTAATGGCGGCGCAATGTAGCCCTCATTTCGGACTCGTCCATTCGCTGCCAGCTTGGATAAGCCGCTTGGTCGGTCGAATATGCAATGTGGACGACGGGACGCTGTGGCGGATTGCCTACCAAGTAATGCTCCGGCAAGGCGGTGACGATTTGTACGGTCTGCTGCCGCTCTCCTGGGTTACCGTTTTTTGAGTGAGTCGACGGCATGGGAAAATGAGGCCATGCGCAACATGCACGCGTGTTGATTGGGTACTCCCGCTCGGGTTACCGGAATCAAGCAGCATGCAGATGGCGTTGTCCAATCCTGTCATTAGCACAGTGTCGTCGACCTGTCCGTCTACATCACGATGGCGACGTACAATCCAGAAATTGGCATGCCGAAGCCGGAGACTTATCTGTTTCTCCCCTACTGTTTTGGTCTTTTTTTTTTCAACTGAATGTTTGCTTGCATTTCATGATTCCTACCCTTGCGAAAAAAAAAAGATCAAATTTGTTGGTGGTGGCATCAGTCCAGATCCATCTTGCACTATGCTGCCACGTCAATCTGTGCGATGCTTCGCAATCACGCCTTTTCACCCGTCGAAGTCGGAAGAGACGGTGGGAAGGCAAGAGGCAGGACGCTCCATGCACTCTCGCTTCTTTTCCACACCGATTTTGAGAGAATTTTCGAAGCGAATTTCGTGCTGGCAACGCCCTTCTGGAGCATATTTTTTTCTCGTAGCACGTAGGACAGCAGGTATGCTGGCCTTGCCTAGCCTGTGGAAGAATGGGTCTGGATGATTTAGCGTTGGGCAAGCGAAACATCCCGATGGTCTGCGACAGTCTCGATGAGCTTTTGTCAATGTCGTCGGAGAAAATGCATGGGAATCGCATGGGAGGGTCCGGATGTCCTTTGTCCTCTGTTACACACCCGAGCGAGCATGGAGAAGCAAGTCAAGCATTTTTCATGATCTTTGTGCTGAAGACAGTATGTTTTTTTTCAGGCATGGTGATGTTTTCCGGCGTCGTTTTGGCTTTGATCTACCCCCTCAACGTTTTTTATCTTTGAGTTGATTAGATTCGATGTCTCATCATCTGTCACACAGATTCGCGAACCTGCCTCGTGGTCTGCGCAGTACGACGTGTTATGCTCCCGACGTGGCAATGAGTCTGAACGAGCATGGTAAAATCATCCGATGAAGCGTGAGGAAGGAGCCTTTTGAGCCTGAGAGACGAGGGGAAGTCTGTCGATAGAGAGACTTTGGAACAAGCATCTGCCCAAGGGTCTTACGATCAGGTAGCCTAACCAGTTGACGTCGTATGGCATCCATGCTTCACTCGCACCCTTGGAACCCTCCTCTTCCACGGCTTCTATTTTTTTGCGCCCGAGAAATACGGCCACATCTGATCGATCTGAAGATGACCTTTTGACTTTACGACTACCTATCGCGCGATTGGGTCCCACCCCTTCCCCGGGCGAAGTCGACGAACATCCGCAGCAGGGGGGGGGGCCGACCCATCTGTGATGGTCACCAGATGTGGTAGCGAGTCTGGATCGAATATGAGTCGTGGCGTTCGATATCACGAGAAATCTTGCGCGCGATTTGTGCCGGACTCTGGGGGAGAGAAAGGACAAGCGCTCGAAAGGGGTGCCCGGACGAGTCCAAGGCCTGACGGACGGGCTATAGGCAGGTCACACAACGCTCTCCAAGGAGCATGTTTCAAGTCACTCATCGATGTATCAAGCGAGGTCTGGAACCCGCTGCGGCCTGTTCCGATTCGAGGATTTAGGTTAAAAATAGGGGAGAGCGTCGTCCAGTCGTCAAGGGAGGGGCCTAGTTCTGCACGAGATGGAGCGACAGGAACCTACCGTCGGAGAATGCGTGCTGCCTCGTGTTCCCCCACGCCACGTCCTTGTTTAACACGTCCTTGTTCACCATGCCCTTGTTTTCTTTGCAAGATGTCTGCATCGTCGTACATGGCAACAAGCCTTCTTGCAGCTGATTAGCAATGCTCCACCTCGGGCATGGATTTATTGGACTTAATGCCATGCCGAGCTCAATGTTCTGCAGAACCAGGCAAGCTATCGATTCGAGAACTGATCCAGACCCTTTACGAAAACTTTTCCGTGCTTTTTTTCGTCGCTCACACAAGGTGCCGCTTGCACAAGGGCCGCGATGGTCTTTCCCACGCGCGAACCTTCCCATCGAGAAATAATTACGACCCCGTCGCTCTCGTCTCGTGCTCCAACCCCGCCTCCTTCGCTTTCTCATCCGCAATCCTACACAGCGTCTGCCACTCCTCCGTGCTGACGCGACTCACGCTCAGTCTCGACTGCTTCAGCATCTGCATGTTCTCCAGCGGACCGCCCGCGGTGCCAAGTTCACGAAGCTCTTTGAGCGAGATCGGCACTGCGAACTTTGTGCGAAATTCGACGTGCACCAGGCTCCATCTTGGGTTATCCTGTGTGGATTTTGGATCGTAATACGGTGTCCCGGGTTCACGAGCCGAGGCTATTCTCCGTTAGAATGAAATAAGAGCAGTCAAGGGAGGTCAGCCGCCCCCCCTTCCCGAGCCTCTAATAAAAGAAGAGGAAGAAGCAGAAGAAGAAGAAGAAGAAGAAGAAGAAGAAGACCGAGCCCCTAAAACAAGAAAAGTAGTGAAAAAAAAGACGCACTATCTTCTGAAAATTCCTTGACAATCTCCATGATGCCCGCTATGCCAGGTTCCTTGCAATTGGAATGGTAAAAGAATGCTTTGTCACCTGCATTCATATTGCGCATGTGGTTCCTTGCTACAAACACAACGTCAGTCGTGCGAATCCCACCCCAAACAACGAAGAGGACCAGGTAGAACGATCAGATGTCGAGACAAAAAAACAGTCAGAAGAAAGAAAGGGAAATACCTGGATACGCGCGAATGCCGTCCCACCCCTCAGGTTCCTTCTTCGCCTTCAAATCATCAATCGAGAACCGCACATCAATGCCGTTCTCAAGACGCGTCTCGGGCTCGGCCTTCATGAGCCAGTACCATTCGCCTTCATGGCGGGGAGCCTCGGGGTTGATGGTGGGAATGTTGCCCGCGTCTACACTCCTCGTTGTCTCTTTGCCGTGACTCGCATCCTTGGCCTTTGCCTTGGCCTTGGTGGTGGCTTTGCTAGGCTCATCGGAACCTTTTGGTCTGACCGTAGTATTATTACTCTTCTGTGGTTCCTTTTCGGGAGGCGTTCTGACACACAATGTGGCGTTAAAAAGTCTGTCTGTCTTGCGTGCTCAACTAGGTACCTCTTCTCCTCCACCAGTCAATTGTCGAGTTTGTAGCCGCGACAAAGGGGACAACATATGTATGTATGTATATGTATGTATGTTTGTATGGAGCAATACCTAGCTAGCATACATACTCGGGTTTGAAGGCCGCTGCCGCGGTGGCAGCAGCCTGACGGGAGGATCTTCGCTTGGGAACCGGTTCGGCGGAGGGATCCGCGGCGCGGGGGGCGGCCCGCTTTCTGGGGGGCATTGTTTGCGCCGGATGATGTGTACAGTGTGATGCGTTTGCGTTCGTGATGAGATGTTGCCGCCTCGTGTTGTGCCTTGGGCTGTGAAATGTGATGCCTCGTTCAGCCAAGGCTCGAAAGGAGTGAGTTCGTCGTGATTCGTGTGCCTGACGTGATTGTTGTGGAGTAGTGGAGTCGCGTCCGGACCAACTTCCCGACTCCCGAGCCCAATGCCCATTTTATTCCAATGATCCCATTTGCCTCTCCTTTGCCCTCGACTCCTCGCTGCCCGCAACTGACCATTGTAATTTGTCTCCATCTGATCTGTGCGGTCGCCGGTGACGAATTATGCCTGCGACAGACACAGATCTTTTTCATCGATGCTGAAGAGATGATGCAGGTGCGGCTCAGCATTTGCCACGTGGCGCAACGCAGCATCAGACTGTTGCCGTGACTGGGTCGCTTCAATTGACACCATGGCCACGAAAATTCGCCGAGTGTTTTCTTCCATGCAAGAGCGCAAGGTGGCCAGTCTCTGCAAGGGGTTGAATGTTGTCGAGCGATAGGTATATGCAGTGAGCGCGTGGATACCTTTGTGTGCTCTCGAAAACATTTTTCTTCGCAGAATTGCGCTTTGAAGAGAAGAAGTCGTCGAGCGTGCTTCGAACGACGAAGCCCGCTAATCGTGCGATTATACCTCGGAAAGACGATTGTGCAATTGCTCAGCGTTGACTTGTCCCGACTTGTGGGAAACTCGTCGTGGACCTGTCTGTCTGCGTAGGTACCTAGTATTCGGGCGGCCACCATCCCGCCTACTTGATGCACAGGTAGAACTGAAGACTGAGCTTGGCCGCCGCTCAAATGCATCATTCCAGAAAGAATGGTGCTCATCCAGAAGTCGGTTGGCAGATGGGGTTCGTGACGGGCGTGTCCGTCGATCATGCACTCGACACGACGGGAAGGCGATTGTTATCACGCCGATTGTTATCACGCCGCCAAAAAAAAGCCCCTCAGAGGTGGATTCCACATGCAAGGGGATGGGGACCTGGCTTGCAACTCTGCGATGCGGTCGTCTTCATTTGACGGATCTGTTGCCGCCCAAGATAGTGGCGTTGATAAAGCTTGCGGATCGGCACCTATATTACAACAGGCCAGCTCACAAGATGAATGCAAAGCAGATGACCGACTTTGTTCAAGTTCTCTCAAATTCAAGGACCTGCAGCAAGATGTCTGGAAATCGGACTGTCGGAATTATTCCCGACTCCAAAGGCCCGGCAGTAACTGGGGGCAGCATCCGCGGAGGACGAGGACCTCGAAAATGGTGGCAGCTAGGCGGAGAAGATGTCAGCCATTTACCCATTGATGCTGACGATGGGCTCTTGTCCTCCACGTCGTCGTTGGAAGAGGCCTCAAAACAGCAAAGCAAGACTGAAAGCAGACCCGTAGCCCCAGGGGCTCACGAGGTGTACAAGCCCGTGGACGGATTCGAAGGTGCTCACCGATTCGACCCAGCAGCGAAATGGACCGATGAAGAAGAACAGGCGTTGGTTCGAAAGGTTTGCTTTCCGATGAACCGTCTCAGCTCGCTCAACAACGTCCTCGGTATTAATTCGATGTGAGTAGCTGAATTGGAGGATCGCTCTACCGGCCTGCATCATGTTTTTCGCACTGCAACTCGATCGAGGCAATATCTCACAGGCTCTCTCCGATAATATGCTCGGTAAGTTTGGCCCTCAGACAAGCAGCCAAAGTGGACAAGTCGCGAACTGGCCATCTCTCAGGTGATCTTGGCATGAACACAAACGATTATAACAACGGCATGACCATATTCTACTGCTCATTCTTGTTCGCCGAGCTCCCCTCGCAATTGATCAGTAAGAAACTCGGCCCTGATACATGGATCCCCATTCAAATGGTCAGCTGGAGTATCGTCGCCGCATCACAAGCCGCTCTGCCCAGGGGGGGGACGGTCTTCTACGTCACCCGATTTCTGATGGGCCTTCTCGAGGGCGGATTCATCCCAGATACGGTCCTCTACCTCAGCTACTTCTTCACAAACGCCGAGCTGCCCAGACGGCTGAGCTGGTTCTGGGCGTCATTCCAGTCCACGCAGATTGTGAGCGCCTTTCTCGCGTACGGCCTTCTCCATCTCCGCGGCAAGGGCAGCTTGCAACAAGGATGGAGATACATGTTTCTGGTGGAGGGCGTCTTTACAGGCCTAGTGGGCGTATGGACATGGATGTATCTTCCCGCGTCGCCCACACAGACAACGCGGGGAAGATACAAGGGCCTGTTCCGGCCGAAAAAAGGATGGTTCACGCCGCGGGAGGAAGTCATCATGGTGACGAGGGTTCTGCTGGACGATCCTGGCAAGGCGACGATGCACAACCGACAAGGCCTGAATTGGGAGCTTTTCTGGAACGCTCTCACGGACTACCACTTGTGGCCGATTTACCTCCTCGGCGTCACGTTGAGTATCCCTGTGACGCCTCCAAAGGCGTATCTGACGCTTACATGCAAAGCACTGGGCTTCGATACTTTTGAGACGAACCTGCTGACGATTCCCGCCGACACGCTCTTTATTGTGCAAGTGCTCTTCTGGACCTGGCTGTCTGAGAAAATCAACCAGCGCCTTCTTATCGGCATGATCGCTCAAGCTTGGACGCTGCCTCTCCTCGTCGCCCTGGCGGTGCTGCCTCACGCATTTCCCAATAGCATCTGGTCTCGATGGGCTATTACCACTCTCCTTGTCGGGCATCCTTACTGCCATGCTGTTCTGGTGGCCCTGGCGTCGCGCAATGCCGGATCTGTGCGGACTCGCACTGTTGGCTCGTCGCTGTACAACATGTCCTCGCAGATTGCTAGTATTATCTCGTCGCAGATGTACCGCGAGAGTGATAAGCCTTACTACTATCAGGGAAACAGGATGCTGCTGGGCGTCCTGGCGTGGAACGTTGTCCTGATTGTAGCCCTCAAGGCATACTACGTGCTCGTGAATAAGCGCCGGGATGGTATTTGGTGGTCGATGACGAGGGAGCAGCGGGTGCACTATTTGGCTACTACCAGGGACGAGGGCAACAAGCGGTTGAATTTCCGGTTTGGACACTAACTACCTAAGCATGGTGATGTCGCATTGTAGAAGCGGATAAAATATCTCCGGCGTCGTCAATCGCCTTTGATGTCCTTCTTTGTATGGATTCGTGTGAGCTTTGTTTTTGGACAGATGCTGTTTCAGACTTTCGAGCCTACCCCCGTCACTTTAACTGTTGCTGTTGCAATCTCTGAACTAATTTCAGCGTTGCAGTCGCTGACTTCAACGGCGCCTGTTGCACTGTCGCTGAAACGCTCAAACGCTGAGAATACATATCAACTGAATTGAACGCAGCCGTGTCGCGTTGCCCAAGTTCCAACGAGAACAATAGAGGACAAACGGAGAGAAACCAATGGAGGAATCTATATGCATATACACAGAAGTTCGATCTGATCTCTAGGAAGGCAAGTGCAGCGAATGGCAGGCGAGGTTGCCACATAGGCAGTGTTGGCCCCAGGCCAACTATCTACATCTATCTACCCCCGCAAAATGTAGATAGATGTATGCAGATAGTTGGCCAACCTGAGATATATAGATAGATGTAGATCATGTAGGCTACATGTAGATGTACATAGATCATTGTAGGTAGATAGATACTTTGGACCGTCTTTGGTTCCGGACTCAGCACGTTTTTTCCAACTCGTTTGGACAGACTGAAGTACTCCACTGTGCAACAAGATGAAACGGATCCGGAAGGAGATGAAGAACAAGATGAAGGGAAGAAAACTATAACCTTTTATCCAACTTTACGGTTTACCACCCCGCCAGTCGCGTTATTGCTACCCATTAATGTAGGTAATAATGTTTGGAAGTCACACGCACAACCACAACTGACGCCACAAGGATCATCGAAAACTGTCTCATGGGCAGCGGCGTTGATGGCGGGTACTCAATCAGGCATATGAAAACTCAAGGGGGACGCTGTTGACAAGAAAGAATTGAAGAGGCCACTGGCTGCAGACAAAAAGATCGACCGATTTCAGCTCCCGCCTCCACCAACTCAGATTCGAGAGGGCCAACCTTGACAACCACCCAATGGGTGTTTGTTTAAACGGGTGGAACTTGATCATCTGGCGAGCCATCGCCAATTGGAATTTTGGACCGAGGTTTCCCACTCATCAGTCAAGCGCATGGGCTCTCAGATCTTGGATTACATGTGGGTGTATCACTGTATACCTACAAGTTCGACAAGAAACAAGTGGAAGCCAGCAGCCAAGAGCATTCCGAACGCACCTCTAAAGCGTGAATAGAAAGCGGGGCCATTGTTGACTGTTTGTGCTTGCCCAGCCTTGTCAGGTATGATTCGCGGCTTTTCTATGTAACTTGTTTTACCACTATGACTACCAGGTAGACACGAAAAGCTGACAGCGGGTCAGAACTGGACCGACGTGACCGAGGAGCTTGTGGAGGAAGTCACTGCCATGTGGCCATGACAGCGGATATGGGGGCATTGGAGGCTGGAGCCTAACTGGAAGCAGGACGTTCTTGGGAAACAGTGAACACCGAGCATGATGGAGTTCGCGTGTCCTTGCTTGATGAAAATAGTTGGAAACGGTCGCACAGTGGAGTACGTTTGACTTTGTGTACAGAGTATACGAGAAAAATATGGCCACCGAGAGCTACTCTCGACAATGGACATGAGACTTATCCCGTTGAAGGGATGCGACCCTGGTACAATCAAAATGAGCGCATGGGGAAAAAGCACAGAGAAAGGATACCAAGACGATTAAGAAGTGTTTGCACAGCACTTATCACTTGATAGTTAATACCATTTGCATCAGACAACAAAAAGCGTGTAATCGGTACGACGCCAAGTTATTGTGCGACAGCTGCAAGTTGATCGACTTGACCAGTTGTTGTTGGAGACTCGGAGAGTCGAGACCGCAACCTGAAAGATGAAACCGTGATTTCCGTCAATTTCGCCCATGACACGCCATCAGTCCGAACCAGAGAAGAAAAAACTGTACTTGGGTTTCCCATTGCTCGGTCCAATCACCTTTTGCTCCGTGAAGGCCACGTTTTAGTCGTCAGCCGCCGCACGGGGTTGACACCTGTATACAAATGTAAATGTTCACCGCGTTGGGTGAAAGTTGAAACACAATGCAGCGGCTTCTCCCATCATCCCGAGTTCCAACTCACTTTATAACCAGCTGGTCGGACTGATTGAAAACGCGTTCGTCCTAACTAGTAACCTTTGTAGCAACACGCGTCTCCCAATCCTCGACATGTTGTTACGCTGGTCACGCGTCTCCCAATTTCTCCATCTGTTGTCATTCTTGTCACACGTCACGGCAAGAGACACCTGGGGAGGCTTTTGGAAGGGCACATCAAGCGCGCTGCGCCACGCCAACCGCCTCGCATTTCATCTCCCGCGCCATCCAACGTAGTCCCAAGACTCCCTTTTCCCTCTTGGCCAGAACCATCGCTGGGACGCAGACATAAACGGCTCGCAGTGCAGAAACTAGGCCGAGGAGCGACGCTGACCAGAGCATTCATCCGCAAGCCGTGATGATGAGCAGCAGTGCGGTCCAGGGTGACGACGTCGTAGAGACAAACGTGTCCGACAGTGACGACGTCGTAGAGACACACGTACCCGAGGGTGATGAAATCGCAGAGGCACACGTCTTTGATGCGAGCCTGATCCGGCGGCATTTGGTGTTTGATGAGTTCAAAGATTCGGTCTGGGGTTTCGTGGTAAGTCGGCTACTGCACACAAAGGACCCTTGCAAGTTGCGAGGGCACAGAGGCTTGTTGTATTGACGAATATGATACCTAGATTTATCGCTGCTGTAACGCAAGCGACGAGGATTGGGAGCGTATGCTGCATAAGATCCGCAGCGAAGTCCAGCCTCTGGACTACGATGACACAGACGACTATTTCAGCCGAGATCTGGTGCCGTTCCATAATCTCCATCCCATCGACGACCCGTCACTGTAGTAAGGGTTTCTTGCTTCTTTCCTTGCTACGTCTTCTATCTTTTCTTCCTTTGTGGAAAGCATCTAGTTGCGTCTGTTTTTCTAACAGCCACCTAGCGGAGCCTCGATCGACCAAGTCCGGGGTCACTTCCAATCCTGGATCTCGGAGAACATCGAGTCTCGTCTCCGCCCCGAGGTCACTTCCCTCAGCTACAACAGATACATTGAGCTCGTCTACATGACACCCAGATATAAATACTGCCTCTACGTCGACGACTTATGTATTGAGTCCTTGGACCAGGACCACGCC
>QEQW01000804.1:0-10795 GCA_004016085.1 Claviceps quebecensis
GCAGAAGCTCAGCTGGGGTTCGACGTCCGCTGCGGCCGCTACGTCTCCAGCTCCGTCTCTGACTGCCCATCGCGCGTTGGGCGAGAGTTCCTTTGCTTGGGAGGCTCCGTTGGACCTAACCATGTCTCGTCGGTCTTCCCCAGCTCAGAGTGAAGATGGTATATGGATGCCCATTGTGCGCCTCTCACGAGACTCACCTGACCTTCACAAGTAGGTCCCTGATTTTCAGTTTTCGCTTTCCTTCTCTCAACACTGACTAACTGGTTTTTTTGCATTTATTGCAGAAAGGAAACTCGTGCCAGGCCGCAGCGTGAACCGCCTTCTAGCGCCTCCAACGATTGCGGTATCGCGACCGGAGTGCTGGGCAAAAGGCGACGGGGTGAAGGGATCGACGATGACGAACTCTTCAAGCTCTCTCCGCATCGTGACGATTCGCACGGTAAAAAGACTGCATTGTCGATACCGAGCACGGCGGCAGATGAGTCAACATAGCGGGAGCCGGATAAGCATCAGAGGGCTCAGCCGCCATTCTCCCTGCAGGCATCATGCTCAAAAAGAGGTCGCAAAAGTAATACACTGTGCTGGTTTCGAGCTTGAGGCTCGTCTGTTGCTGGGGCTCTTTTCGCTGATTCCGGGCGCTCTGCCGCCCGCCATGAGCCTATCTGCCTTCGCGTGGTCGTCTCCAAACATTCGTATAGCCTCTTCCGCCCTCCCGAACTTGTCACTACGCTGTACCATTCTCACCTGCAGGGCGAAAGGGCCGATGTTTGCGGGTTGCAATTGATGAAGTTCTAATTCAAAACCCAATAAACAGCTTCAGCTCTCTGAGGATTTCCAGCGAGTTGAGTTCTGACTCTGAGCCTCAATAAGCTTACTATCTATCTAGATACACAAGAAACCAGAATAAGCATGATTTAGGCTCGGACCTGTTTTCCAACCTGCCTCAAGCGAGCCAAGGGCCTTCAAATGCGGTTCGGTGATGTCTTTCCATTCCTGTGATTGATGAATTGTGAAACCAGCACATTGTATTACTTTTGCGACATCTTTTTCTGTTACCACTCGCACCAGCTTACCCTATCATCATCATGGTCTTCACTGAGTGGCGTACCCTGTGAGTTGTCGAGTATGATCTCTACGCTATCACTTGATGGTACCGTCGGCATTTCTTGCAACTGGTTGCGATAGATATTGGCCCTAACTTCATCAATTGCAACCCGCAAACATCGGCCCTTGCGCCCTGCAGGTGAGAATGGTACAGCGTAGTGACAAGTTCGGGAGGGCGGAAGAGGCTATACGAATGTTTGGAGACGACCACGTGAAGGCAGATAGGCTCATGGCGGGCGGCAGAGCGCCCGGAATCAGCGAAAAGAGTCCCAGCAACAGACGAGCCTCAAGCTCGAAACCAGCACAGTGTATTACGTTTGCGACCTCTTTTTGAGCATGATGCCTGCGGGGAGAATGGCGGCTGAGCCTTCTGATGCTTATGCGCGAAGAACTTGGAGCTTAGGATCCAATCGACCGTTGAACCGCCGCGATGTACAAAAGTTTCATGCTGATTCGTTGCTTTCTTCACCGTCCGAGACTGACTCTCGACGTCGTTTTCTCGACTCCGCTCCGTGTGAATCGTTTGCCTTTCGCATTTTCATAGTTGTTGTTATGTGATCATTTGCCTTGTGGAATCTATCAGTGTGTGCGAGTCTTCGTGCGATGCGAGTCTTCGTGTGTGTCTTCGTGTGTGTCTTCGTGTGTGTCTTCGTGCGTGTCTTCGTGCGTGTCTTCGTGCGTGTCTTCGTGCGTGTCGTCGTGGTAACACCAGATGTTACGGAGGACTCGTGGTCACTGTGTCGATGATGGCGATGATGCCCCACTCACGATGAAGGGGCGAGTCGATCACGTGATCTGATGTCGTCGCCGCCGGCTGGCAATTCTGTGACGCATGCCTTCCTCTTCTAGCTTCTGCTGCTGGGATGATCAGTACTTTGCAAGCCTCATTGGTACCGACGTCACAGCTGCCGTAAACAGTGGACAGCGGGTCAATTCTATCAGAGCACAAGACCGCAAGTGAACTTGGGCGAAGCGCGAACGCGTGCCCTAAGCTTCAATCAATCTCTGACTTCTTCCGGGCCTCCACCACTATTCTCGACTGCAATCAATGGTCCTTGCTTCAATGCCCCTGGAATGGTTCCACGCGAACCAAATACTGACGTCCCGTAGACGGTAGAGTCCGGAGCAGATTCTGAAAAACTGCATGTACGAAATCGACGAAGACCCCCGCAGACACTTCTGATGACGACACTGCCGACGCCATGCCGAAAGCTCTGCCGAAGAACCTGACGATCTCAATGATCTCATTTCGATCGAACCTCACCATAAGGATACGCCGATTTGGGGCTAAAAGGTCGACCAAATAGGTATAGCGCAATGGAATGTAAAGAGGCAAACACGAAATGTGCGTCACCAAAACCCCTAGCCTGAACCTGGCATAACTGTAAGGCTTCACTTCACGCCTCATAAATTCAGTAATCGTCGCAATTAGTACAGCTGCGCTAAAACCATATTCAGGAGAGAGTTGGACAGTGGACAGTGAACAGTGGACGACGAACACACACGCGAAAGTCCTGAGTAGTGACCACAAAGAGCTTGAGTTCCAAAGAGCGACCGACCCAAAGCTTGCAGTGTGCACTGAGACATCACCTAATCACGACGTTCGAACACGTAAACATGGAGTCTATCATGAACCCACAAGATACCCAGAAAGAAGCGGCAGCGGCAGCGGCGATGGAAAATTTTCTGTACCTGCAGCAACATCAACTTGTCATTTGCAGAGAGCACGGATACGCCGTCGGACTTGCTCTGGATCGACATTTGACAGAACACCACCGCAGCTATACACCCAGCGTCCGACAAGCGGTATTGCTTTGGGCCCAGGGTCTGCCACGAATCGCACCGGAGAATGCTGTCTTGCCGAGGGCCTACGGACCCCCCATCGAGGGGCTGCTCCCTCCCCAAAAGGGATTCGAATGCGGAGAAGCGGATTGTGGCCAGATAAGCATCTCACGGGATGCTATCATGACGCACTGCCGGACACACGGCTGGAGGTCGACGACAGGCGATAGAGAGCACTGGACCGAGTTGTTCGTTCAATCGTTCAGCCGGACACCGGGGAGACAACGATGGTTCGCCGTCGGCGTCGAGGAAGATCAGACGACAGCGGCCGCCGAACCCGCCTCGGCCGACATTATGGCCGAGATAGAAAATATCAAGTGCGAGGCGGTTGTGTTCCGCGCAAAGGAAAAAGCAAAAATGGACGTGCTGGTCGAAGAGCTTGTTCCGACGGATAAGACGGGCTGGTGGAATCGGACGAAATGGGTGGTTCATCTTGGGAAGAGTAACTTGCAACACCTCGCGCATGCAGCCAGACTGCCAGGCACAGATGAGCCTGAATTGAAGGTTGTCGCCGACTCGGTCGAAGAATTGATCGAAGATTGCGTCAAGGGATTGGAGTCCGCACCTCTTGAGGTTCGTCGAGCGTTGAAAAGCGTGGGGGGAGACCCGCATCAACGTCCGATGAACCGCCTGCAGAATCGAGACAGCCAAGCGCGATACGCAAATTACTGGAAGCGACTAATTTGCTATGCACTCAGGGTCGCGCAGAGCGAGCAATTGCACGAGGCGGAAAATGTGGATTGTGATGACGAGTACGAAGTTGAGGAGGAGGCTGTCAGCGTTTCTGGTGATGATGTCACAGGACCCATCGTGAAGGAGGACAGAATGAGAGATGCTCGCCGACTGTTTCCATGGATAGACGAGACTCGCGATAAAACGAGAACAATTCTCCATTCCGTCGCATGCGGACGCGGCGTGAAGGACTCCATTCTGGAGTTCAGCAGATCCTTAATCATGCAGCACCTCTATACTTCGGAGTTTGTCAGCCCGGTGGTCCATTTTATGGCCATCCTGGGCATAAATCCGGAGCATGGCACGTTGAGAGAGGCTCAGGATTACTCTTACATGCTCGCTGGGCTCGTGTACTGTGTGAGAGTCATTAGCTTGGAGCTTCTGCTGCCGTCCAAAGACAGGGAAATCCAAGGCGGCCCAGAAATCCAGATGTTTCTTGCACAGCGGAAGGAGTTTTTGCAAGATGGCTCGATGAGCGTGCTCAGTTGTATGATCAGCCTCCTAGCCTACGGAAAGAGGATTGCTATGGAGTATGGCAATGTCGGCTCCGTTTTCTGGACGGAAGGAAATCGCGTGATGATGCTTCATGGCGCCCGCATCGTCATGGACAAATTTCGGGTGATGGTAGGGAACGCAATTGATGATGCAGAAGACTTGTTGTGGCTGACACTCATGTCGACCCCTCGCGAATCCGATCGAACCGAGCTGGATATCGATACGCTGACCGATGACATGTCGTTACGCAAGCGCGGCAGCAGCTTTCTTGACCACAAAGACAATAGACTGGCATCGAAGTATTTCGATGTGACAGTGGCCAGACTTCTGAAGTCGAAAAACGGCGAGAAGATGCGACGCGACGGAAAATGGAATTCAACACTGGCGTCGGAGTATTTACGACATGTAGACAAGTTTAGGAAGTTGCTGCTCTTTTGCGTCCACGTCACGGGGGGGCAGCCAGCGCGAGGCACCGAGATTTTGTCTCTTAGGTTCAAGAACGGCTGTGTCCGTTCCCGGAACGTCTTTCTTCTCGACGGTTACGTAATGACAATAACATTTTACAACAAGACAGATGCCGAATGGGATTGTCCGAAAATCCTCCCCCGATTCTTACCATGGCGCGTCGGACAGTTACTGTTGTCTTATCTTGTCTATGTTCAGCCGTTGGCGGCGCTGCTAGGTGACGATCTCGGCGACGGCTCTTTCGGCAGCGAGTATCTTTGGGCCAGCAAATCGGAACCGTGGGATACCTCAAAGCTGACGAGCATTCTGAGGCAAAGAACAGGACAGGATCTCGGGCAAGAACTGGGCACGCTGCAGTTCCGACACGCAGCAGTCGGCATTGGCCGGTGATTTGTCGGTAATGAGTTTGCGAAGGGCTACAAAGACGAGACAGGTGAAGTCGAAGAGCCGGAAGTCGCAACCGAGGATCCGCTGGAAATGTCGGCAGGCAGAGGATCTGCAGTGGGCGCCAAACGGTACGCTGTCCGGAGCGATCTCGTCGAACATCTCAGTCAGGGAAACATCGACGCATTCAGGCCGCTGAGTCAGTCGTGGCACCGTTTTCTGGGACTGGATAGTCGAAAGGGAGACCAGCAAGCGAACCAACAGAAGCGCAAGGGGGCAGAAATGGAGGCAACCCTGGCGAAGAAGACGAAGTCCTGCTGGACAGGCGGGCCGACCACGCTGACCACCACATGCAACCAGTGCGGAACCGCAGCTACTGCGATACCCATAGCTTCTACTGTAGTACCGACAACGCCGTTGACACAGACGCAGTCGCCTCCATTTTATGAGTTCGACGTCGCACAGGATACGTATACGCCGCTGATCCCACCTAGTTCGACTCTGCCGCCGAGACGGTCGAGACTGCAGAGACCCAATCTTCAGCAGCGGGACAGAGCCGTTCGGAAAGCCTTGGGTTTGGCTGATCTGGCGCCGGTGACTTACAAATCCCCCGAACAGGAGCAGGCGCTCGAGCGAATCATGAACGACACAGACCCCGCGCTTGTCGTGGTGCTACCGACAGGAGGTGGCAAGTCCCTGTTGTTCATCGCACCCGCGTGCTTGGAAGACCCGGGCATGACAATCGTCGTCGTCCCCTACCGTCAGCTCATAGACGAAATCTTGAGCGACGCAGTCGCCCGCGGTATTGACGCCGTGGAATGGACACGTGACTTGCGGGATCCGGCGGATCTTGTCGTTGTCAGCGCCGACAAGCTGTATGACTCTTTTTTCGGCTATACCGCGCGTATGACCGAGAAAGGACGACTACGACGAGTCTTCTTAGACGAATGCCACCTGGCAATCACGGCACACAGCTGGCGTCCCAAGTTGGCAACTCTGCCAAGGCTCAGATCCATTAGCGCGCCGACGATTATGCTGACCGCCACACTACCGCTGCACATAAGTAGGGCGAAACTGTACTGATGGACTGGGTCTAGGGCTAGGATCTCGGAGAAAAATCTCTTACGCTCGGGAACAGAAAGTGGATCTCTTACGCTCGCGAACAGAAAGGCAAATCTCTTACGCTCGCGAACAGAAAGTGGATCTCTTCCGCCCGCAAAGGCAAATCCCTTACGCTCGTAACGGAAAGTGTGTGACAAGGGCAGTATTCTGGGCTTGAACTGAGATGTCTGCGACACGATGAATGACTATGGCTCTACAAAGAACTCTTAAAAAGCAGTGAAAGGCAGATATTATGTAAAAAGCAGTGAAAGGCAGAACTCTTACGCCTGAAAAAGCAGATTCTTAGACGTTCCGCCCGCGTCACACCACAAAACAAAAGCCCATCGACGCAATCGCCGTGCGGCGCGCGTTGGATCGGTAGCAAAGAAGACAGGGTTTATTTCTCTTACCTCTTAGGCGGTGTCCTTTGTGCAAGAAGATGCGTCGTGTCGCCGATTTCCCATCAAAGAGGAATTCGAACTCGGCTGATCAGAATACCGCAGAGTGTGGAGGTCGTAGGTTGATGAGGTCCCGGAAGGGGGAGAACCGCCGAAAAACAAAAAGCTATCGGTTGAAAGTACTCCCGCTCCGAGCACTCGCCCAACGAATCACAGCACCAGATTGGTCAAAAAAATATCTTCAGAGAAATCGTGACGTAGCGACAGCCAAACAAATTTCACGAAGCTGCATCGAATTCGCCGAGCCCTACAACAGAAGGCGAAGAGACAACAACGTCTAACACAAGACAAATAGCCACAGAACTAATCCTGTCGCTGCACAACAGATCACGACTCTGTACAGAACTTACGGAGCTGCGACAGGATCCACGGTCCACGGAGCTCGGATACCTAATCCAACTCAAATGGAGGCGGACGACGGAGAGAGGCGTCAATAGAGAAGCAAGAGTCACGGAGCTCAGGTAATGTAGCGGCACAAGTTCACAACAGCTTCCACGAGGCTGCGATCAAGAAGATAGGCCTGTAGTATATTCAACTCCATAGAGAATGCAGCTGACGCACCTGCAACAGGCGGAGCGAGGCAATAGATTCATGCATGGAGTTCTGACATATTCTACTGAGTTCTACGTAGTACGTGTAGCCATCACAGGTAACCGACCGATTCTCTCACGGATCTTCAGTCGAGGCTTGCGAGAGCCAAATGAGAGGGGCGACAGCTTCCACGGAGATAGAGCAAATTCAAGATCAGGCGCTGTTGGGGAATGCATGGAGGTGCAGTAGATTCGCGGGGCTTCAGCAAATTTAGTTCCTCGGAGAATGAAGCTGCGCTGGGAACAGATATCCAGAAACGGACTCCACGGAATATGGACAGAATGCACGCAGGTCGACAGGTCCTATTGAGTTGTGTATGCATGTAGTTAAGGTTGCAAACGTGGCCGAGGCATGTCACTACTGACCAAAAGGATTCAGAGATTAGACCGGACGCATTTCTTCACGAATCACGAGAGAGCGAAGGTTCATACAGATGTATTCAATCTTAGATTGTTCGGGGTTTCTTTTTTCGTTTCCCTTCTTGAGTCTCACACATTATCCGTTGATATCTTTTTTTTTCGTCCTCACACGCTCAAGAGTCACGCCGCCACTCTCTTCAATCGAGGCTTTTCGCAGGCTTTTCGCGATGTCATCTTTGCCGTTAGGAGGCTGAGGCTCTACCTCCATTGTACGTAGGTCTATGTCTAACCGTCTGCCTGCACCATTGCCATTGCCATTGCCCTCGTCACCGAACATACCCAAAGAGCTCGTTCTCTACGATCCGGACGGCCGTAATCGAGGCTTGATATACAGCCGTCGCACCCGGTCAGAGATTGTCGAGGCCCTCGCCCAGGCCACCTATATATTGCCGCGTTAAAGCGGCGCGGGAGGAGGTGGAATCGCCTAGATAGTGTGACGGCCCTGGGCCTCACATGACACAGACTGTGCATCTGGGATTCTGGATGGATGATAGCGGGAGATAAGGGCAGCCAGGAGTCCAGGACTAGCCCTGAAGGTGCACGGACCAACACACTCTCCACTCATGTCTCCGCGCCTCGCGCGATCTCTGTATTTTCTTCAGCTTAGAATCTTTGGCCAGACGCGCCGTTTAGATCCGCAGACCAGCGCGTCTATTGCAGCCGTGTCAGATACATAGCAGGAACGATTCGTCCTAGGAATTTCAGGGGGGCTTCGTGGACTGGTGGACTACGGAGGAGGAAGGGGAGGAGGAGGAGGTTTGGATGATATCTCTACGGCGTCGGGATCTGAGGAGGAAGATAATTCACGGGGTACAGTGACTACGTATCTCAATTGTATGGTGCCCTCAGATGGCTCATGAGTGGTTGTAAGTTGGAGCCTCGCGTTCGAAAACATAAGGCCAATTGATGATTGACCATCCATAATCATAAATCTTCAAAGATTGACGTTGCACCAGACGCCGACGGAGCTATTGTGATTTGCAGGACTTCAACTCGCGTAAATTGTCTGATGCATGACCTCAGTCAGACCACTTAGCCATGCATCTACCTAGATGGTCCTAGAACTTCCGACATTGACGTCGCACCAGGCGCCGACAGATCGAACAATTTTCTTTTTCAATGGGAATTGGGATCGTGCTTTGCAAAACTGCAGCACGTACCTCGCGTACCTACGGAACCGGGAGTAGACGAGTCACGACTCACGACAGCGTTCAAATGACTAGGGTGCTAGGCCAATCAAATGCGCGCTTCGCCAAAAGGATACATAGGTACATCCCTACGGAGTACTCCGTACGGACTACTGTCGGCTTTTCCTCCAATGTCCCTCAACTTCCAAGCCATCCAGGAGACGTGGACATACCCTATATGGATGATGGACACACATTGCAGCACGAGAAGTTGTTCGTGCAGCTCGCGACGCGCTGTATTTCATAATTCTGAATCTCATATCATTTCACCATGTTGTGAAAACTTTAAAATGTTCATTGAATCCGTTTGCATGTTTTCCTGATCCGGTTGACACTTCTACTTCCATAAATGTAACATCGCAACACTAATTACAACAATAACAGCACAAGAATTTGCCAGTGATGGCGTGTACCTGGGCCGATCCCCTTGGGCTAGGGTCAGAAGTTGACAGCTGATTGGCTGAGGCATGGTGGGGGCGGGGCCGGACGGCGTAGTTCATGGGGATGCATGATGGAAATCTACGGCGAAGCATGCAAGGGAAATATTTAGGAAGGGCTTACGTACGCAGCGAAGACGCCGCTCAGTTCAATTGAACGCCGCAAGATGAATTGTCGGCGCATGAAGAAAAATGTCGCGCCGCGCTGCGCCGTTGTTGTAGTGCATGTCGCCATCAATATGGCAAGAGTCGCAATCAATCGTCAGGTTGATATTGACGACGCGGGGAACTTGCAAGCGTGGCATCGTCAGGATAGCTACACAGCGAAGCCAACGCTCAGTGCAATTGAACATCGTCCCAAAATGTCGCGACGCGCTGCGCAGTTGTTTGACACTTGTCGCCGCGCTTGATAGATCAATTCAATTGAACGTCGTCCCAAAATGAGCAAGCCAGAGCCAAAATGAATTGTCGGCGGTCGGCGGATGAAGAAAAATATCGCGACGCACTGCGCAGTTGTTTGACACTTTTCGCCGCGCTCGATATGGCGAGAGTCGAGAGTCGCACTCGCCAAGTTGATAGTGATAGAGCGGGAACTTGGAGGCATGACACTACGAACTACGCAGTGAAGCCACCGATCAGTTCAATTGAACGTCGTCCCAAAATGAGCAGGCCAGAGCCAAAATGAATTGTCGGCGGTCGGCGCATGAAGAAAAATATCGCGACGCACTGCGCAGTTGTTGTAGTGCATGTCGCCACCGATATGGCAAGAGTCGCAATCGCCAGGTTGATATTGACGAGCATGCGTGGCATCGTCAGGAAAGCCTACGCAGCGAAGCCGCCGCTCAGTGCAATTATTGAACGTCGTCCCAAAATGAGCAAGCCAGAGTCAAGATGAATTGTCGGCGCATGGAGAACAATGTCGCGACGCGCTGCGCAGTTGTCGTGGTTTATGCCATCAACGCGAGCCGTATGCGATGATCTACGTACACAGCTATAATATGGTGAGCACGGGGAAGCAAGAGAACACGTAGAGAATCGTGGAAACGCATGGACAAGCGGGGGAACGCATGGACATGCACTTGAAGCCATCGAGAAGCTTGAGAGTTGGCATCGTGCCACCGTCGAGACTCGGAATCCCTACGCAGTGAAGCCGCCGATCAATTCAATATCAGTCGCCCCAAAAATGAGTAAGGTAGATACAAGACAAATTGTCGGCAAATGAACAAACTATTGTTACACGTTGCGCAGTTGTTGTGGTCGATGCCTAACAGTCATTCCGCGACGTCTTCGCTCAAAAAGGGGCACCAAATAGGTATAGCGCGGTGAAAAAAATTGAGAAAAGTGGAGTTTTATACGTCCAAACGGCCGCCAGAACAGACCCACAAAAGTGACTTCAGATTATATGGTCGCGCGGGCGAGCGTGCAGGTACCAGAAATCAATCCATCGCTGGGTGCAATTGTTGATGCACCACGGCCAACGCCACTCGTGCGATGTTCATGAAGCCTGGTGATGCAAGTGTCAATTGCCATTCGTTGCGACCGACGTTAAAAAAATATATCGCGGAAGACACATGCCCTAT
>QEQW01000805.1:0-10790 GCA_004016085.1 Claviceps quebecensis
CAGCTTAGTGTTCTGACCTTTTGGTCGGGTCGGCAGGGATATCCGATTCCTCACAATATCTACATACTTACATACTTACATACATACATACATACATACACAGAACGTGGAGTTTTCCAGAACAGCTGAAATCACAATCCATTCATTCACTCAACTCATGCAATCCATCATCTGAAACGCGGACCAGGACAGGAACATGTGGGAGGGAGGGAGGGAGGGCTCAGAAAGCAGGAAGAGCTAATAAATGAGTGGAGTGAGAGCGCAACGCAATTCGACAATGTACTGTATGTACATACATATGTACATATGTATTCGGCAATTTCAGGCCCCTTTAATAGGTACTCCGTACATATTTAACTTCGATCGTCATCGCCCAGCGAGCCACATGCCGGACATTCCTCCTGTCATCACGAAACTCTATTCCTTCTCGTCTCTTTCCTTGTTCCTTTATTTAGAGTTTTTTGCTTCAAATTTTGCATAAAAATATAATCATAAAAAAAAATTGAATACAATAACATCATGCTCATCGTGCTCATGTAAATCAAGTATGTAGTCATGCGTAATGGCACATTCCGTATGGCTCAGTACATGCTGCCATTCATTCATCCCCCTCCTCAGCTCCTCAGCCCTCACAAGTCACTCACTCCTTTATCCCGCCACTCTCGATACCCATAGCGGTGTCGACTCGTAATTCGCTTCTCTCTCCTGCCGTTTCCGCGCACGGTACAACTTAAGCCCCAGCTCGTGCTCCTCCCTCTGAATCTCAGCCAGTTCCTCTCGAAGATTGTCCACCTTTTGCTTCTCGTCTTCTCGCTTGCGCACCACGTCATTGCTGGCCAGCAGATTGTCTCGCGGCATGAGTTGCGTCATCTGCTTGATGGATTTCTCAATGTTGATGCGGCGATGGAAGAGGGCATTGATTTGCGCGTCGAGTTGAGAGACGACGTCGCCGGCTTTCCCTTGGTCTGGCGCAAGTGGGAGAGGCTTGGACGTGGATAGCATGGATGATTGACGGTCGCGGTTCATCATCGTGGTGTCGCTGACTGATCGGTTCTGCTCCCGATTACGATCGTTGTCGGCCAAGAGCTGCTGCTGCCGCTCTTGCAGTTCCTCTGTTGACGTTAAAGCACCCGACATGGCAATGACGATCGGTCGCTGTGAGCCCGAGGATTTGCTTCGTCCGCTTGCTATTGGCCTACTACGATCCATTACGCTGAGGACGGGTGGGAGGACAGCAGGCGGCGGGGCAATGCCCTCGATGGACTCTCGGGGACTTCCTGGATTCGACGTTGCATAGGTCGTGGTGCTGAAACGCGACGGCGGTGTGCCTGGCGCTGCTGCCTCGGAACGGGAGTCTGATGAAATGCGGTCGGGAGGCACAAGGCTTCCTGCTCCCGATCTCTCCACAGGCCCGCCTAAGAAATCATTTCCTACGGCTTTGTAGGTTGATGCCGGGCTTGCGGTCGATGCAACAGGAGCAGGCTTTCTCTTTATGACATGTAGGGATGGCATGAATAAATCAGGCGGGTGAGATCCGAGAGCCTGCGTATGTAGGCCACGGGGTGATGCGCCACGGGATCCAACAGCTTCTTGAGCCAAATTCTCAATATGCGGAGGGCCAGAACAGGACCTCTCAGGTATTTCAGTAGTTAGATACTGCTTCTCTACGCTCATTGGACCAGCGCGAGTGGTTCTTGTCTTTGGCTTGTTCTTGGAGTTGCCCTGAAGTAGCCTTCGCATGGCACTTCCTCCAGTGCTGGGTGTTAGTGTTTCATCCCCAAGAGGTGCGGCTCCGGATGCCCCAGCATGACCACTTCTTTGGTTCAGTCTGGGAGGAACGTTCAATGGTGGAACAGTTAAATCATCTCTCACCGGTTCCACCACGACAGATCGGCCACTGGCCCCGTTCCACGGCGGACGACTGTCAAAGGCCACCGGCTTCGATTTGCCCACAAGGCGCATTCGCTGACTGAACGATGGCGACGAAGACTTTGAGCGGTCTTTTGCTGAGGAAATTGTCGTTTGAACGCCATATGGTCTTTCACCTCTTGAGACGTCTCGTGGTCCATTAGCATTGTCAGGGTAGTTGACGTTTTGCCCCGTGTGTGTGTGTCCCTGCTGAGGCCAGCCTCTGTCTCTTCCATCCGAGGGTGGTATAGCTTGGCGTCGGGGTGCCGCGTTTTGATCGCGACCTCCAGCGTGGCTCAGGTTTGGCATGCTGACTTTCCGTTGCTGAGACGGTCTATGGCGTGTATCGAGGTGGCTTCTCGCCAAGTCGGGGCGCTGAAAATGGCCACCATCGTCTATCGGAGATACATCTCCGGCCCTGTGCTCAGTCGAGTTAGCCATGCCGTAATGCCGTAATTGCCATCATGCTATCCTCGCCGGGTCCCGTCGGCGTGTTGCCGGCCACCGTACGCTTACCCTTGGGTTGCGCCGCCAAATTCTGGCGAGCTGGGAGGTGAGATTTGTAGAGCGACGAGGCCGCGAGATACATCGGAAGAAGCCAGCATGTACTCGGGTGTGGGGGACGACTGTTCCCCGTCGCTATGGCTATAGACCGAAGACGTCGAACGTCCACCAAAATTGCTATCGCTCCCTAGTCTCGGCTGTGTGCGGCGGGAGCTTCGTCGTGGGTGAGCTGATGTAGAGCGTATCGATGCGTATCCGTTCTGTGATGGCAACAGCACACTGGCCTCAAGTGAAGGCAAGATTAGTCAAGTGTTTGAAATGTCGATCAAAAAGATGCGCACGTGGACAGTTCCTTGTTCAACTGCAGCTCCGCCAGTACTGGCCGACTGGCGGGACCAGAAGTCTGCATATGTAGAAGCTTGTGCCAACAGCGTCAACGGTCAGGACCCGATAAATGCCCAGATCATGTCCATTTTTTTTTTTTGAAGGAGCAAGCAACAAGCAAGCCAAAAGACAAACAAAGACACAAACAAGATGAAAGCACGAGAAAGGGAAGCTTGACGCATCAACTCGGCGACACATCAACGCTGAAGCTAAAAGCCCGGGGCAGGTAAGTTCTGAAAGCAACGCCCCCACGGTGGAAACAAGTGGGTTCACAATGGCCGCACCACGTGAAGGCAACAACTCATCTTGACTTACACGTCGGTACACTGATGCTGGGGCACAATCTTTCCCCTTTGAACTGCGTATCGATTTGGGCCCTTGACATTGGCATCGGACATGCTGAGCGCGTCGAGTGATTGCAGGCTCAGCACGCCCTCCTTGTCGACGTCCACCCAGCATGAGTCGTCGGACCTGACAACTGGCGCACCATGCCTCGGAGCCATAGCCATATGTACTCCGTACTGTACCTAGGCGGACCGGCGGAATTGAGTCTGTCGCGACCGTTGGCAGAGGCGGTGCCACGCGATGCGAGGAGCGTTGGGCCCTCGGTGGCCTCGGCGGCCCTTGGCCCCTTGGGGGTGTTTTGGGTGTTTTGGGTGGGCGGGTTCGAGCGGAAGGATGGGATTGGACTGGAAGCTAATTAAGCCGGCCGCAGGTTGGTTGCAGAGCTTGCATCTACAGCTTGATCCAGAACCATCAGCTGCGTAGGTACGTGTGCTTGATGTAGCGAGCGCGATGACTGTGTTCTGTCAAAGAGTCCAAGCTGATGGCAGAGAGAAAGAAAAGCGGTTGTCGCGGTTCCAACGTCGTGCGGCACCGCGTTCCCCTGAACGCGCTGCGGCAGGAACCGGTCGGCTGACTTCACTTCCCGTTGGCGTCAAACTGCAATAACGGCACGTGCACGTGCAAGTGGCGGGAATCGAATCCCACAAACGCAAAGGGGAAGCATACATATACCTATGTATGTCGAAAGAAGTCACAAAAGCTATGTAATCGTCCTCACTCAGTCGATTTCGACTTCGTTTAGTACACTTCAATGATCATGCTGTCCTCATGGCAGCCCAACCGCGAGGCGCTTCATGTCGAACGATAGCCAGGCAACACTCTGCCCTATTCCTGGACCAATTCGCGACCTTTTCGTGGCCAAGCCATCGCAGCCGATCCGTTCGCCGTTTCTTTGTGAGACCGGTTGAGATGTTTGGTCGCGCGAATGTCGCACAGAAGAAGTCCAAGTTACTACATATCTAACTTTCTTCCCGTCAGCCGGCCACCGTCGATCTATGAGTTCATCGTCACGCCAGCTGTTTCAGGTCTTGGCGTAGAGAGATGTCGTACTCTCCCTCCCTATTTTGCGCCACAAGCCAATCAATGTCGACTTCCTTCCCGTCAGCGGATGCAGACATGCCGTGAGTCCGCAACAACTTGATAATGGTCCATCGCGACCATGGTCGCCTTCGTACATGCCCATGTCACAAGCAGAAAGCCATTTCACGACCGAGCCATCACACCTAGGGGGATCGCGCAACGACACGAGCGACTTGCTCAGCTCCATCCAGAAATTGCAAAGACTCGAACACCTCGCACCAGCCGTGTCTGTGCAGAAGTTAGATGCTTGAAGATATGCTGACCGGCCGGACAATGCTAATTGCAAGAGTAATACTTGCTTGTCGCATGTAGTTTGCTCGGCTGGGTTTGCTGTCTGTCCGCCGGGGCGACGTTACGTTATTACTCCATCGATGAGTCCTGTTCGATGTTGTGAGATGGAAGAGGTTAATTATCAAAGCCGTGTCAAAATTGTGATACCAAAGACGCGTCTACGTGAATCTGATTCTCTTCCCACCCCCCTTTAATAAGCAATCATGCTTCCCGTACCACCACTACCTCTCCTGAGACAAATCCATCAAACAAGCCACTCCAGTGTCCTCGAAAAGAAAAAGAAAAAAGAAGGTTATGCAAAGCTCATTTATATACAGGCAAGACTATACTTTCCAGATATCGCGGCCCCTCCCTCAACGACAACCTATCGTCCGCCGAAATGCCCCAAAGCGCACATCCATATTCCTCATCAACTCTTATAATAGTACTCTCCTTCCCCGAACGCCACCTTCTCCACAACGCGCTTTCGCCTCCTAATCACGAAAATCACGGCCCCCATTGTGAGCAGGCACAGGATGCAGGTGAGTAGCAACGCCACCACCACGATAGAATGCGGGACTCCCGAGGCGGAGGGCTGGATAGTGATGAAGGCAGTAGACGGAGACGCCGCCAGAACATTGGTGGGCAGGACGAACATTGCGTATGGTCGCAAGTGGTGATGATGCGGCGTCTAGAACGGGGCGCTGCTCTGCCAGATGAACGGGGGTGAGTACTCTGATAGACGATCACGGAGGGAAAAGGGACGTGGAATCTTACTGTTTCGAGAAAAAAGGGGACGAGATGATTTTTTTTTTTTATTTGGTAAGTAGCTCCCTTCAGGCGAGAATTGCAAGAAATGTTTGCTGTGTGAGTAATTGAGCGGCTTCGAGTTACACGGCGTTATCGGTCGTGGTGAAATAGATTGTCATTCAGTTTTGTGCGCCTCGCCTTTGACAAGTTGGATCAGACAAATTACAAAGTAATTGGAATTTGGAAAATGGAAGAAAGAAACAAGGAGAGAAAAAACGAATCGAAGTGCATGTTATATCTCATTCCTGCTGGCTCCCAGGCTTTGTGTGAGATGGTGTTTTGGACAATACCAACCCGCGTTAGTATTGTCACCGTTCACCACCACCACCCCCACCACAACGACTGCAATGACAATCCCGGGCATAATGGCATTGATGAATTGAGCTTCTTGCGACGATGTACATATTTTTGAATTTCACTATGCATGCAAAAGAATGAGTGAAATCTGTTATGTGTTTTTTCGAACAAAGTCGACTGTATAATTCATCGCTATCTTTCGCTAACTAGCACGTAAACATAAAACATAACGGGAAAATACACGCCCCCAGCGCTTGGTGCGTGCTGCCCTTCACCAGCTAAATCGAAGCCATAATCCATGCAAGCAAGCAATGCATGTGTGTTGCGCGTTGCGTGCGAATCTTCTAAATGTCAAATGGATGAGGGCATGCCCATGATCAACCCATTTGTTTGCCCATTTCAACTTCCTATGCACAACGCTCATAATCGTTCCCTCCATCATAAACAAGAAATAAAAGGAACAAAGATAAACCTGGAAAGAAAAATAGGAAATCGGGAATAATGATATTAGAATAGTGTTAAAAAACCCAATGATCAGTATGCGCTGCGTAGATACTGCGCGTAGAACAGGAATGCGTCTGTATTTATTGGTCTTTAGATTTTCCGCCACGTATGCGGAGCTGACTCGTTCCACGCAGGATAACTGGTATGCCACTTTCCATCATCATGTGACTTGGTCGACGATGAAGATGCACGAGTTGTAAGGATAACGGTATCCAAGGTGGTGGGAATCGGTCGCAGACCAGTCGTTGTGGTGGTCGTCATGAAAGACAAGGGCTCTCGGCTGGAGTCAGAGGCAGCGGTGGGAGTAGAGGAAGCGGTGAGAGTAGTGGTGCCGCCTGAGGAAGTAGTGTGAGAAATGTGCGTTTGCGATGTTGCCAGAGTGCTTTCCGTGCAGGATCGACTGGTGCTGCTGTTGAAACCGGGAACATGCGACGACGTCGAGAAAGAAGTCGACAGCTCTGAAACTGGGGGTATTAACGTCGCCGTCGTCGACAACGTAGTCACCTTGGGCGGCGAAGGCGTCTCACTCGATGTTAACGTGGCTCGCGTTGTTGTTGTGGAATCACTAGCTCCCCTCCCAGACGTATACTCTGCCGTAACGGAAACGGTAACGGTCACAACAGTGTTGGCGTTGGTGTTGCCCACGATGGGCACAACGGGTACGGTCGTCGGCGCAAGGTTGGTAATGGTGATGCGCTCCCCGGTTCTGGTTATAGTCTGTGTCGTAGGCCCTTCAGTCTTCACCACTGTCTTCACGACCGTCTCGACGACGGTTTGCGCCCCCGGGCCGTTGTGGCCGTCTCCCTTGCCATCCTCGCCCGGCTCGAGGGCAACGACGCTGTATTTTGGCTTTGGCGCGCTACCAGCAGCACGAGGCAGAACTTCTGCTTGAGGAAGGGCGGCTACGGCCGCGACGAGTACCGAAACAGCAGCGGCGAGAGAAATGGGTGCTTGCATGGCGGCGAAGGACAGAGTAGCGGGTGGTGTATATATATGATCGGTCCAGGGCAAAAATGCGACGGAAGCGATTTTGGGAGGAATGTATTAAGGTTCAGCCGACGTTGCATGGAAGAGGAATGCGGGAAGCCCGATGCGTGGCGCGGCGCAACGGTTTTGAGCGGCGGGAATGAGTCCATCGTCGCGGTGGCTGGGAATCCGTCGGGCTGCATATCGTGAAAATGTGGTGGTTGGCAGTTGCAGACTTGCAGTTGGCAGGCAGTTGCGTCCGCCAGTTCTCCACTTCTTGGGTCAGATCGACAGGCACCGGGCTCTCATTGGCTCCAGCGGTGGCGCGCCATTGCGGAGCATCTACGGAGTACAGTTGGAGATATGTAGGGGCCAGGGCCAATCAGCCTTCGTGGGGCCGACTGGCTGGAGACCCCGACCGGAGACAATTGTCAATGAGTACCTTAACGGAGTACATATGTATGTACCTATGTAGGAGGTAGGTATATGTAGGTAGGTACATTAGCCTCAGACGCACCAAATTGCCCCCAACGCGTCAACCAGCATCAACTGCCATCAATAATCAAAGTCGGGCTATAGGTATATATGTACTATGCATTCGAAAAAGTCGTGCATAGGTACATACGGAGTAACTCGTACAGTACTTCCCACTGTAACATTCGCCAGGACGCATCATGCATGCATCGAAGCGCCCTCCCACAAGTTCACAACCACTCAACCTCTGCTTTGCCTCCGCGAAAGAAACGTCACCATGCGAGCAGCAGGCTCTGTCCGCGCTGCGGGGTCTCAAGCGGATTCCGACGAATATGGCAGGTGCAGTGGTCACTGGAACTGGTGCAACCCGAACTGGAGCAAACTCGCATGTCGCTTTGGACAAAGTGAGGCCCTGCTCTCGAATGAAGCTTCGTACGAGTCCGACGTAACGCTGACCTGGGAATGTCCTACGGGCGGGATTGGACAAATGCAGTATGCAGCAGTATGCAGCAGGAGGCAAGCAGGAGGCAGCAGGAGGCAGCAGGCCGATGGAGACTTGCGCGACGATGTATGCCCGAGATGCTGATGGCCGATGCCCGTCAGCGTGCCATCTGCTGCAGCGGGCGGCCAATACGCGAGCATTTCTTTGCGTCTTTGGTATCTTTCCGCTTCGCTGGCCATGTCATCTTCATACACCTTCATTTCTCTGCCTTCCTGTCTTGCGATATATCGTGCGTGGCCGTTTGGTGTTGCCCCGAACTTGACAAAAACGAGTCTCTTCGTATCATTGCATCGTCGCACCATCGCGCCGGCCGCTCCCGAACCCGGTTTGCCCGGCCAGTATGTCCTACTATAGCGGCCACGGGCAGCAGCCTTTCCACGGTCGTGAGTACATTCTCCAACCTTGACGTCGTGCGTTGCCCACGTACGACAGCGGCGACTCGACGACAAATCTGCGCGTACTACCAACGAGAGCACGGTGCTGATGTTTGGATCTGGTGTATTTGTTGCCAGAGCTGCCTCCGCCTCCACCACAGCGCCATCATGGCCCTCTTCCTTCTCTGGACCAGTTGCTTCCAGATCTTCCTCCGACTCCGCCGCCGCCTCCTATTCCTCGTGGTCCTCTGCCTCCTCTCCCTCATCCCCCTCCGTTTAACAGGCAGCAGCCCGGGGGTCCTCTGCCTCCTATTAACAGGCATTTTCCCGAAGGTCCCCCTCCTCTTCAAACGCAGGAGCCTGGATCGCCTACTCCTCTTCTTCAAACACAGCAGTGCTGCGCGCTTCTTCCTTCTGGTCGCGTACATGACCAGTATGCCCCGGCTGAGCGAGAAGAATATCGCCAGCCTCCACCGCCTCGAGATCCGTATGTCTCTCCCTACCATCAACAGCCATACGTCCAACGGCCCCCAGCTCAACAACACGAATATCATGAAACATGGCCACCAATGTGGTGTGGCCATTGTGCGTCTTCATGGTCTCCAGGACAGTATAGTGCGCCGCCGCCTCAGCAGGTAAATGACTGGGGTGCGCCGCCTCCGATCCCTCCGACGTCTCCCACGTTGGGTTATGGCCCTACTCAGATCGTTCATTGGGACGCCAATCCGGATGCACATCAGCTGCGTGCGGCCATGAAAGGTGTTGGATGTGACCGCAAGGCCTTGATCAAAAGGCTAGCAAACAAGGATGCGCTGCAAATCGACATGATACGTACAGCATTTGCACGCGCCTTCAGACATGATCTGATCTCAGATTTAAAAGATGAAACGTACGGTTGGCTCCGCGAGGGTCTGTCTCAGATCGCTCATGGCCCATTGCTGTCCGATGTGCACAACATATACGACGCAATGTCAGGCCCAGGGCCCAAGGAAGTTGTGTTGAATGACATCTTGCTCGGCCGATCCAACGCCGATATGAACGCTATCCAATCCACCTACTGTCAACTATACCGCAGGAACCTGATGGAAGAGACGGTCAAGGGCGAGCTGAGCGCCAACTTCGAGCGACACCTCCTCATGGTTCTTTCCGCGAATAGAGCCGAGGAAGCAGCCCCCGTTAATCCTCAACAGGTAGATGATGACATGACGCAGATTCACAAAGCCACCACAGGCAAGATGGGTACGGATGAGCTTCCGGTTTGTCACATTCTGAGCCACAGAAATGATGATCAGATCCGTGCAATCTGGCTTGCTTATAAACAAAGATTCAACCTGGACCTGGACGAGGTCATCGAGTCTGTAAGTGGTTTCTTTCATGTCGATAATCCGTCGGTCTTAGCCTTTGTCCTCTGATGGAGACGAAATAAAGCCTGGCACTGGACTGAGTTTAATTGTTGGGAACAGGAATTTTCTGGGCCACTGAGAGACGCTCTGCTTTTCCAACTTCGCCACGCCATCGACAAGTACATGCATGCCGCTGCACTCATTGAAGAGACCATGGTACCCGAGGCCACGAATCATGGCTTACTGGTGGCCCGGATTGTGCGCTTCCATTGGAATCCGGCCATGTTGGTGAGAGTTAAGCATGCATATGAGCACCGCTTTCGCTGCAGTCTCGGCGACCGCATCAGGGGCCAGACTAGTGGTGACTATCAGATACTGATGATGGCGTGTATCGGCGAGTGGCCGGGGCCGCGAAGATGATTCAGTCAGAAGGAAATCTCGATGCTCATTCTATAATCGACTGCTTGATAATCTGACGTGCGCACCACGGGCATGATGCAGGATAGCGTTTGGTGCATTGTTCTTCTAATGAGCTTGTCACGTCTATGGAATCCATGATTGGGCTGCATCTTTTCGAAACACTACATCTCCTAGCGAGCTGTTGCTGAATGACCGATGCTCAAGGAAGAAATGTCCAAGTGTGTCACTCGACTTGTCAACTTGAGGTGAGTGAGCGAATGAAAGTTTTTATGAGAGGTTCTTGTTGCTAACCCCAATGGCGTCAGACTTGTTGATCGGTGACTGCACGTGGAGCGCTATCATCCAAGTCCATCTATAATAAGGTTGGGACAAATGTGGAGTACAAAAATCCGCTAAACCTAACTTGGTAATCCGTTTTTCTACGATTTTTGTTCTGAACTTCTGGGTCCTGCGCCCAAAAAAAAAGTCCAATGGCGAACTGCCCCATACTCGCGTCGGGCTCAGGTGCTGTGTAGTAGGGTTCAGGGTTTGGCTTGCAAATGTTGTATTCAGCTTTAGCGTATAAAATTTTATATCTTGGTCGTTAAACTACCTCCCGTAGAGCCTCTT
>QEQW01000806.1:0-10785 GCA_004016085.1 Claviceps quebecensis
CCCCCCCCCCCCCCCCCCCTCGGTTTCGTCCCGGCAAAGCATTCTCCAAGACACCAGACAGTAACATGAGATTGGCCCAACAGCGAAGCACAGTGAAGCCACATTTGATGACTTGAGCCGGTCGGTACACCACATGTCACAAAGGTTTCTTACTTCTCGTGTGTTCCTTCTATTCTTTTGTTGTATCATTCGGTGCAATTGCCACTTTAGGCTCGTATACTGTCGTCGCATGCACGGCTACCCGCGTGAGCTTTGTGTTCCTGGCTTGCGCGTCGCCCATCGGGTCTTCTCCAGAATATCTGCCTGTCGTGAATTTCGTGTGCAGCAAATCGAAGGTTTTCGGGTGCGGTCGGTTCCAATTGTCTAGCTTCCTTCCATTCCCAAATCTTTGTCCTTGTTCATGCATTATGCCGCTCGATGAACCGATGGAGGCGTGTGACTAGCATTGCGTAGAACATAGGTATCTTCCAAGTTTTCCACGTTTCACCCAAGACTCCATTCGAGCATCCTGATCGCGTTATTTTCTGCTGCCCTGTCTCCACAGTCTTTCCGTGAGTACCTCTCTGTAGGTTTGAATATACGTATACGTATGTGATGCCGGGGTAGTCAGGCCGCACAATAGCGCGCGAGTGAGCCCGTGGGGGTGTGAGGAGGGGACACTGTAGATTGGACTGCCTGCGATCGACTTGGAAACTGGCGGATTTCAAACATCCTTGAGACAGCACCGAGAGCCTCGTTAGCTGGGCAAGCTTTCAGCTCAGGCTCCATGGGGTAAAATTTTCGCCGCCGGCATCAAGTCGAGAATTGGTACGTGAGCAGACGCGTATGCACATAGTGCAGATGTCGTCATGTTTCGGCTCTGCATTGGAATTGCATCGCTGTGTCTCGGAACCAGTTCTCCTTGGCCTCCAACTTCCGGCGGGCACGTGATCTAACACTTCGCCTACTCAATGCTCATACGGAGTACATACGGAGTATGTACCGATTTTTGTACGTATCCCTTGGTAAGCTGGCATGTATCTATGTACTTGGGTGCACATATGTACGGAGTGCGGAGTACATAGCCGATTAGACACTTCATCAGGTGACTTCGAAGTTCCGGCACTCATGAGTCATGTGATATACCGTAGAGACCTACCAGCCTAGACATTACTCCGTGGGATCCGCCTCAGATCTATCATCTGGATAAGACCTGTCAACGCGCATCTTCGGTGCCGATCTGAGAGTTTGCAACTCAAATCCAACAATTTCAGCACCAGCACCAGCAAGACTGGTGCCAAGATAATCCAAGGGCCCCTCCACCCCGTGTACTTTCATCCCATCAAGCCAGAAGCCGATGCCCCATCAACATCAGCTTTTGGCCGCTGACGTGTCCTGCATGCACCTACCTAGCCTTCAGGCAGCTCGATGGAACCTTGATCTCCGAATCTGATTTCAAATCATCGCGAATGGCTGTGACCTGATGCGACACGGGGCACACAGCGCAGACCCCGAAACTTTTTCGTACCAAAAAAAAAAAAAAAAAAGATGGCGAAATTGCCTAGAGAGAAGGGAGGGGGTGCCGGGGAGAGAGAGACATGTGTCTCCTGTCCCGTCTCGCCTACTCCGTAAGTAGGTACCTACTCCGTGAGTCCGTATGCGCAGCAATTGGTGTTGAATCGTTGATTCAACCCATCATACTACCTAGGCATATTACATAGGTAGTTTCACATACATATGTAGATCTGACAGCCCCAGCACAGCAAGGCATGTCTTGGACCAGGGGTTCGGTTCATCAAAAATAGGAAAATCAGTACCTGCCTATGTAGGTGTCGGATCATGGATGTATCAGCCCCAAATACATAGCTCGAAAAGCACTTCGGCGGCGCAACATTGTCGCACCTCTTTCGGCTTGCACCCGCCGAAAACACGAAGGGGCTTGATTGGTGAGCAACTCCCTGAGCGGTGGCACATCAATTACGCGAGGCCAAACGTGATGGCCGCTTGAATTCTCTTGGCGCCACATTTCAAAGCAGTATGTATTTCATGGGATACCCTACCTAACCTTGCGCGTGCGACCAGGCACAATAACCTGCAACTAACACACCCAACTCTCCAACTTGCGCAAACCCAGCTTCGGCCGTCGCTTTCCTCCGAGTCCAGTTTCTTTTTTTCTTTTTCGGCGCCATGGATGTTTCTCTAGATGCTCCCGCCTGTCGCCCGCGAGCGTTGGTGTATCGTGGCCCGGCTGGTCATGGCGATTTGTCTGAGGCTGTCGCGCAGCTATTGGAGTCGTCGCCCCGCCGTTTTGAGGTGCAGTATGCTGGGCCCAAGGAAGCTGTTGATGTGACGAGAGAGAGCTTGGCCTCTGTGGAACTGTATGCTCAGCCTGGTGGCCCTGGTATGTACATACTCTCTGTCTTGTACTTATTTGTCAAGCCAAGGGCCTTCGGCACCGAGTTTACGGAGTTGTCCCCATCCTCCACATGGCGAAACTTTGTTTCATCACATCGCCTCTTTGTGTGCATGGTGGTCGTCAAACTTGACTTATGAGGAGTTTGTTTCGGATGGTGTTTTTTTCATCGTGTTTCCTGTTCGTCTTGGACTCTTGTTCGCCCTGCATTTTGTTGAATTGCCCACTGTCTTGTTGCGCATCAATGCCTTGAACAATTGTGCACTTTGGACCCTTATTTCAGATTATCTGCAGAGTAGCTGCATGTGTTTCACAGCTTTTTGCGCCAAAGGGAATACCTTCTCTTCTTTTCTCCTTTTTCTTCACTTCTCCTCTTTCTTCGCAAGCTTCTTCGTGACTAACATGGGAAATCTCTCCATTTCCCCATCAACATAGACCTGGATTATGCTTGGGAGCAGACCAAGTCGTACACTCCCGCTCTTCGGGAGTTTGTTTCCCGCGGGGGCTGTTACCTCGGCTTCTGCCTTGGAGCCTATCTTGCAGGTCACTCGCCCGGTTTCGGACTGCTCCCCCAGGGTGCCGACACAGACTCGGAATGTTGCCAAAGGGGCGCTCAGGTGAAGAACGACAAGGACACCATCATCCAGGTAGACTGGAATTTCTCTACCGGGCCTCATGCGGGCAAGATCTTACAGGACCAATGGGTGTTTTTCCAGGAGGGCGCTGTCATAACTGACTTTGTCGACTCGGACGAGTCCATTGTTCTTGCTCGCTATTCCAAGAGCGGTCGCGTGGCTTCGTCTCTGAGCAAGTACGGCGAGGGCTGGGTCGGTTTGATTGGCCCTCATCCTGAAGCCCCTGAGGACTGGTGTAAGTTTATTCGTTGCCTCTTTCTCTTCCTAGTTGCCCTTCTTCGCCTACAAAAGCATCGTGCTGTCCAAGTGAGCACTTGACAGCACTTTCAACATGTACTAACGACGATGCCAATTCACGCAGTCAGCTCCTGCAACATCAAGAGTCCTCACGGGTTGAGATTCGAGATCGGGTACGATCTCATCGAGGCTACTATGACAGGGGGCCGGAACGTGACCAAGTGTCACTGTGACGACTGGCCCGCCAGTACACACCAGCCCAAGAAGTCACGGAACCTATTGGGCAAGATGTTGGGAAGGAAATAGCTCAAAATCAGGTTGGATTGCGGGGATTTCCGATCAAGATGTCGTATCTTTGCCTTCTGTGGTTAACTTTAACTTCGATGGTCCTTTGCATCTTTCCGTCTCTGTCCTCATCTTCTTTTTTCTTCTTGGCTTTTGCACTATGAACGGGACATTCACAGTGAAAGCCCAGGTCGCTACCTATTCCGTCGTGACTTACAAAAGGATTGAGCGTCATGTGTCCTCGCGCCAAGTACGGGTTTAAACCTTATTGCACGCAGGATGCCATCCGAAATACAAACGGAATGTACGAGATCTTGAAAGAAGCCTCCATGGCCCATGCCATAGCATCCTCTGAGTTTAAGTTGAACTGATCTATATGTACCATTGTTTCTAATATCATATGGAGGTATGTATGACTATGTATGTACTAGGTACATACATGCACACTTTGCTTGAAAGGCAACTTGCAGATCACCCCATGCATGTGGGGAAGAAGCTGCTGGACCCCCGCCAGATCGCCCGTCCTACCTGCCTAAGCCTCCTACCTTAGGTACCTATAGTAGGTAGTACCAAATGCACCTACACACATACATACATGTATTGGGTACTCCATATACAGACATGTACATATCCCCAGGTCTACGAAGTACACACCCCAGATGTATCTGTCCCGTGAAGCATGCGCCTAGGCTTGACTTGATACGTCTTGGTTCATGTGCCCAATATAGGTATGTCTCTGGCCTGTCTACAGAGTTGTTGTGCGACGGTCTAGAAAATTCGCCGTCCTCGGCCTCTTTTCTTTTTACATGTTCTGTTTCTTGATTTCCTTCTTTCTCGAGCTTGGCAACAACGGTAGGGCACACAGGCTCAACTATATTTATACGTGTACTCGGAGTACTCCGTACGGAGTGATTATGCAGCGCAATATGGGTGGAGCCGAGCGTCTTGCGTATCTGCCGAAGCGCTCGGGCTGTCGCTCCGCGGCTAACAAGGGCCAAAAATAGCGGTCGGAAATGAGCATCAAAGACAAGAACGAAAAGTAGGCATGTAAAACAATATCACGAAAATAGAAGGAAAACAAAGACAGGAGCGCAAATTCAAGACATCAACTCACTCTGGGTCCTTTCGTCTTGAATATATGGTCTGGACTCTTTACGTTTCCTTTCGCTTCACATGATTTTGTCATGCAGCGGCACGTTAGGTAGGCTGCATACATTATACCTATTAGTGCGTACGCCTGTGCCCCTTTTCTGCATAGCTCGAGCAGAATTGTTTCTATCCCAAGAAACTGGATCCCAAACATCATTTCTCTGAGTGTTGTTGCGCCATCGGGATACGACCTTGTTCCTACATGTACATGCTGTACGTGGTCGCTGGCATGTACATACACATGCGTTATGTACATGCATTGTACTCCGTATGCGCTCATGACAGACTTTCGTCTGTAGGTACACTCCCGGCGATGACATTGTCGTCGTCAACCACTCCGATCATCGACGCAAGTCCAAGCAACAACTATCGCGAGGCTCTCCTCAATCCCCTCATCTCTTTTTGCCGCAACGCACCAGAACAGCCTGTGCCACATCCAATACATAATACAACATAAGCGCACCTAACCGCGAAGCACCCATCCCTCAAGGACCAAGATGCATCTGGGGGGATTTTCGCTCGGCGTAATCCTTCGCCTCGGCCGGCCGGAGGACCGCATAGTAAGCTGCCTGTCTAGCCCTAGCCTGCCTACATAGGTACCTGGCCAGAGGCTAGAGCCATCCATCCATGACCCAACCAGATGCCACCATTCACATATCCGTACCTATTTACATATGTATGTACATACAACTCCGTATGTACATACAAGATTTCGCAAACGCATGGATGATTATGGATGGGGCCAAGGACGATTGGGTCCATTGGAGGGCCGTAGCCGAAGAATCGACCCGGCCGAGATCAAGGGGATGAGAACCACTCCGCGCGAAGAAGAAAAGAAAAGAGGAGACAAATCTTCGTGCGCTAAGGTTGCCCTTTTTCTTTACCTTTGCAAAATCTTCAGCTTACGAACCTACATATCCATGCGTGACATCCTCCTCGTTGTTGAGAAGAAAGGAGGGCTGATTTCACTCAGGACAAACTTCAAGTGTGTTACAGTTTTTTCCGTACAGAGTACAGGCTACCTGCAGCCAGCGACAGAAGTTTTATCGAGCCGGGTTTCCCCCTAGTCCACGACGGGGTTGGCGCAAGGTTGCATCCCGCGGCGGAAAGGCATGTATGTACATAGTATGTAGGTACTCCGTACATACATACCTACATAGGCATAGGTACCTAAGGCCTGTAGGCTTTCAGTTATGTACTCCGTACTTCTACCTACCTACATAGGTAAGTATGTATGTACTACTGATAGGGAACTTAGAACTTTCGCATTAGATTGCGACGCCGGCTTACACAACGTCCGATTCTTCTCAATGGTTCTCATCATAGGGGACACGACCGAATTGTGAGCTAACACATACCCAGGCATATCATGGCATTGCATAAAGGGGCCATCCACGTGGTCTAGCCCCTGTGCAACCGCGACCGTCACGACTCACGATCAACAACAGCCTGGGGGGCGGATGACGGCTCCGGAGAGAAGTATGGGGGTGGCGTTAACTTAAGGACGACGAATGCCGCACTCACACGGCGCGGCGCTGTAGTTGGGCCGGTAGGGGGAAAAGGCCGCCGGCTTGTGATGGCTGGACGGAGGAACTCTTGTCGACTGATTAGACTTTGTGTTGTTCTTCTGTTTTGCGACATTTGAATCAACGGTATTATGTAATCCTGGACAACGTGTCCACGGTGAACTCTGTGGAAAATTCGTAATAAGCGCATGCAGATTTGAAGTGAAACGAAGTCAGTACCTAGTGGAATGGTGAAATATGGTATTTCAGTTTTAATTCCTCGCTAAATTTATCATTCCAGGGGGAGGCATCTTCTTGTTCGCATACGGAGTACTTGCATGTTGCAGACGAGACAAGGCTTGGAAGTCGGTGCAAGTCCCGCATGATTCTCTCGGCTTGTCACGATCTGTCAATCAATTGGCTAGATTGGTCGATGGCAACGGAGAAAGAAGGTGAAATATCCTATGCACGTTGCCTTTTCAATCTTCCCTGCGTTCCCCTCCGGGTCTCCGATCGAGCCTAGAGAGATTCACTAGGTACATATGTACATACAGTACCTGGTAGACGATCCGTTTTATGTTCCCAAATCTATCATCAGCCACGAACTTTCCTGCTGCAATTGCGCGTGCGGCTTGCCAGCCTGCCATTCAAAGCTTGCATCGATTTGCTTTCTATTGCCAATTGTCTCCAGCGTGACAACATTTCATGCTAGCTGCAGCGCGAAGCATTACGAAGAGATCGTTAGTCATGTACCTACGAACATACCTACCTACCTCCTCTCTGAAGTCTGAACAAAAACGTACTCCGTAAACCCTCTTTTTTTTCTGTTCCTCGGGGTTACACTACTTTTTTAACCCGCATCCAAGAAAGCCAGAGAGAGAATGCACACATCTTTGTGCGCTCGTTACGCAAACCGGGTTTCTAGCCCGATCTTTTTTGGTTTTTCTTCTTTTCCCTTCGTCTTGGGACGCGCGTCCCTCTTACGATGCACCTTCTTGAGCAGGTAACATGAAGTGGAATGACGTCGTACTCGTGCTGGAGCATCGAGCCCGACAAGTTCAACGGCCCCCAGCGAAGCCTGCATGCAAGTGCTGTTCCTCAAGAATGGGGGGTGCATCTTGTTCTCCTCTCATGCCGACTACATACGGAGTTCTACCTATGTATCTATCAGTAGAAGAGCTTCTTACGAATCGTTCTCTGCCGATCTAGCCGCTGCAGAGAATATGTGTGCAACATGCACGTGCTACATATGCAATGTACAGTATACAGCCGGATAGCGGGATTGGCGGGATCGTGGGGTGCGTGTGCACTGTGTACACAGTACACCCATGCTTTCCACCAAGGAGATTTCTCCCATGTTTCATCGTTTTGCGAAGGAACTTCCTATGACCCTGTGCATTCCCGTATCTTGCGTCTCATTGGGACCACGTGAGGAATCCAGCCGCAGTGAACGACACAAGCCTTAGCGGAGATCGAATTCGGCACAGCGTCCGGATGTTTCTGATACGCGATGCCACGCTGCGGTCCTTATGCGCAAGCACCGTGCCGCAAAGCGCCGCGTCATCGTCAGGTCGATCCGTCATCGTACCAAAAACACATCTTTCAAAAATGATAGATCGTTGTTGTTTGCAAGATGCGCGAGACATTGAGAGCAAGAAATCCAGCTGATTGGGCGGAACCCACGTAGGTGTCATGCAAAGATTTCAACACAACTATAGACAAACAACAACAACTGGCTTTGATCGATCGCCTGGACGCATTCTCGGGGATGTTATCTCTGTTCATATATTCGACTGTTCCTGGAAATAGTTGGGTCCACGACACTGAGCTTAGTGCACTGCAATATGTAGTGCCAGCAACTTCGTTAGTACGTTGTCTTGACGGCACAGCAACAAGTTTTGGCGATATGTACTGTCATTCTTTGTGAAGCTAATTATAAGGTATAATAACGTCGGGCAGAATATAAAACGGTTTCGTGGTCTAGTTGGTCATGATTTCTCGTTAACACCGAGAAGGTCCCCGGTTCGAGCCCGGGCGAAACCATCATCCTTCCAATCAGAAGACCACCCCCTCTTTTTTGGCCTCCTCATCTTTTGAGCTCAAGTGCTCCAGCCTCGCGAATTTCCATTTGTTAGGCAAAACTGAAGAAATTGTGCGGCGACGCGTAGCGGAGGCGCACATTTCGTGTTTGCCTCTTTATGCTCCATGATACCTTTTGTTTATACCGGTATGGTGTGGAGTCAGTCCAACTTTCTGGACCTGTCATTGGTCAGATCCTTATCGTATATTATCGGCCGCTGTCATTGGTCACTACACTTATCGGTCCTTATCGGTCGTTATCAATCCTTATCTCCCCCTACCCTGTATTGCCCTCATGTAAACCCCCCTTCAGTTTTGCCTATTTTTGGCGCGCACTGGCACAGCTTCGCGTCACTGCATTTTACTCTGTATGATTGCGAGCAATTTGTCGTCCATCAACTTTTTATCACGCGAAGAAGTCGCGTCCGGCGGTTTCGTAGCTGCGGATAGGGGGTAAAACATCAATGTCGCCGTCTTCCCTACCTCCTAGGTACATAATGTTTACGACTCCATCGAATTTCGCGCGGCTACCAGGTACCTAGTGCTTCGTTGCCCTGTCATTATGCAGCCTACTTACTTGGACATCGTGTCATACAGCCTATCTCCATTTTGAGCGTTGTACGGAGACTCCATGGCAATATGCACAGGGTGCATATCGATTCCTATGGCCATAACCATATTGATTATTGGTTTCCTAGTGTTGTTGAACGCCTGAGAAGTCTTAATGTACCAGGTTGTAGTACATACGGAAACGGCCCGCCCCTCGTCCGCCCTCCAGGCTCCCGCCCTCTCGCCCGTTGACAGTGAGCACGCCGTCGTTATCTCAGGGGATTATTGACGAAAAGGCTATACTATCTAGAGACCGCTCGAAGAAGCCTTCAAAGCTTGGGGATCCTCCACAGGCAACGTGGATTGTGACGCAGCTCAGCTGAAGACGCTGTGGCTTCAAGCTCGGCTTCCTCTTCATATCTCGCTTCCCGAGGTAGGCAGCATGAACGAACCGGTCCGGAATCATGATGAAGTTGCTGAGAGACTGCGTCGTGTGGCTGGCGGACGAGTCCTTGATCTTGCCGCATCCGCACCTCGAAGACCAGTGATTTGATTTAGGCGGCATGAATTACCTCAACGCCGCAGACCGACGGTCGGAAGAGAAGGAAGAGTGTTGTGGACTCGTCACGGATAGTGGATGTATGCGCGAGAGGAAATGGTTATCAATAAAACTAAGGAAGAAAGAAAGAGAAAGGACAAGAATGCCCTCCTAGCTGTTTAAGTACCTCCACGCCCAGTGGGGGGAGTCTCAAGTAATCATCCCAGGCTTGCCGCCTATCTATCCACGATTAGTCATAGACTAATCCATAACAAAGAGATATGGTTTCTTGATAACGAGGCACATGGAGCGCTGCTGCTTTCCTCGTGAACGTCAAGAAGCACGAGGAGGCTGCAGCCTGCTTCCGCGCGACGATCACTGACAGTACTCAGCATTGGCGCTTTGCCTAGGGCGCGACGGTTTTCTCCAAAAGCTTTCGCTCCGCTTTTCACTGCGCTTCTATACAGGTATGAACACCATCCTGAGACTGTTGCGTCTACCTACCTATAATGATCATCGTTATTTAGTAAAACCCCTCAGGTTGGTGGGTTTAGGCGCAGGCGGCGCGCTGTCCAAGTGCAGGGATCGAGACAGCGATATCGAAACCTAATTTCGCTGTCCCCGGTCTCAGTTGTGCTGCCTTTTACTCAATCCTCAGAAGCTGCAGATAGGCTGTCGCAAACGTCCCCAATGCCTCTTTCAATTTTATAGAGGATCTTTGCTTCTTGCGTGAAAATGGGGGGCTCGTTTTGTTTAGATGAGGCGGCAGGTCTGTGGCCGCCGAGTTTGTGCGATGCGCTTTGAAGACTTCAACCAGCCTGTTTGGGCAGCTGAGATGACTGATCTGGTTGATTGCTCATGTAGGATGAGACTCTGCGGTTGTTCGAATCGTCGCTCAGCTCGCTGCTATGACCATCTAATGGCGGCGAGAGATCTGCTTCCGAAAAGGCGTCCCAGATCCGACCTCTTTGCAAACAGCAACAACTCTGCTGAAATACGAGCAAGCCTACTACTAACTAGTACTGATATCCGATGCGCTAGACACGTATTTCTGCGGGCGCTACGAAAGCAGCGTTCAGAACCAGTCGCATTGGGTCGTGGGGTTTCACATTCTCGATGGCTTCCTAGAATCTTGACGCGACGGTGGCACGTAGTTTTCAGTCGAAGGTACACCGTACGTGGTTCCCTTGCTCAATTGAGCTGTCAGCGCATGTGCTTGTTGATTTAATTAGTACAAGGTACCGGTGCTACTGCAAAGGCGTCACCAATGATGGTGTCATGGTATCATGGCATGATGGTGTCAGATGTAAGTACATAGGTAGTCGTTCAGTGATGAGCGATTGTTGTGATCACTGATGTATTTATTAGGCAAAACTGAAGAAATTGTGTGCCGACGCGCAGCGGAGGCGCACATTT
>QEQW01000807.1:0-10781 GCA_004016085.1 Claviceps quebecensis
CCCCCCCCCCCTCTTCGCTTTTGGGTTGTTTGTGTTGTTGTTTGTTTTTATATGCGTGCGTCTGCGCCTGCGCCTCTTTGGATGTTGTTTTTCTTGGCACTCTTGTTGTCTTTCCTTGCCACTCTTCACGGATGGTGTGTCTTATTTGTTGTCTTTCCATGACATCTGAGTGTGTGCTTTTTTTTTTCTTCCGTCTTTCATGCGTTGCGTTTGCTTCCCCCCCCTTTTTTTGCAGAATATGCAAAGGGTGCGCTACCTATGGGTATGGATGGGGCGTTTATTATTGGCGCGCAGGACCGGCCGATGTGTATCATGGGATTTGTTTTGGGCTTGGGATCAAGGAAAGGAAGAATGAAGAGGAGGAAGAAGAAGACAAGACACTGGCAAGATGGGAGGTGTAGGTACTAATGGGCTGAGTGGAAACTGGGGAGAGACTTATTGATTGAGCGGGAGTTCATGAGCTGATGATGGCTATCAAACCGCCTTTTGAGTTCCTCCTTTTCCCCTTTCTTTTCTTTCAAGATTGTTGTTTTTTTGTGCTTTGGAATGGCGTTCCAGAACTAGATACCTCTACACATGTACCTTTTTTGACCCTTTGGAACGGGAAACATACATCCTTTTACTTTTTACTACGCAATATACCTTCCTACGAGGATCACCTGACCAGTTTTCTGGCATTGTATTTCCAATATCATGGTTCTGGCAATGTACATCTCTAACTCGATACATCATACCGATGGGGACTTTGAGTTCAGTTTCTCTAGAATCACGTCACGTTTTCCTTACACCGCCACCCGCGGACAACCTTGTGAATACGATATGAGCCCGGGCTCCGCCGGATACTTAGGTATCTAATCCAAAGACTCGGACTTTCTTCCTGCCGGTTCAGAACTTACCATTGTTCTACACGATATATCTTTTACAGAAGATCTCCAAACCTCTTGTGTGCCGTGATTTGAGAACCAGCACCATCATTTCCCGCAATCTTTCTTTTAGCCCAAGACTTCTTGCGCCGCATGTTGCCCATTGCATCTGCCTGCCGTATACCTAGTAGTTCTAGTATGTAGTAGATAGCACTGGCAGTATATAGGTACTGCATCGGCACGCCCGGCACCTCCTTAGCGACGGCCATTCGAATCGAACGCTTAAAATAGATAACACACACCTCTTGAATCCTTGTGAATAATATGTACCGAGTCTTCCCTAGAAAGATATCGCCCTTCCTACAGTTTTATTTCTCCGTCGTTCCCGTTTCCTACAGTATACCTTTGCCGATCCCCGACGCCGACTCAAAGATCTTATCGTGTGCGACAGTCTTCCATAGTACGTCACTCTTTCTCACAGATTTGAGGTACTCTGCGAGCCCAGCGAGATGATTCCATTAATAACAATAGCTACTGATCAGCATATAGGTAGGACGGGGGATGCCTTGCCTTGAGCACCGAATACGTTCTCCGAACTCCGTAGCAACGATACATACGTACCGCGTACCGGCTGCGCCTTTTTTCGCGAAACACTACGGATACAAGCATCGTGTTCCAGTTCTCGTTACCGCGTCTCCACGTGCTTCACTGACGTGCGGCTGTCACACACGCATACAGAGGCAACACGATACCTAGGTAGATATGAATGTTGGACCGTTGGTACTACCCAGGTCTAAGGAGGTATGTATGTAGGTGTGTACCTATGCTGCATGCTGCATGCACATGTAGCATGAGGCTCCAACGCAGATGTTATCCTCCAATGCTACACAAGTCGTCCGGGTAGCCGCGTCATCGGCGACTTGGCGTCGTTGGAGAGGCGTCGGGACGCAATCTCATTGTACGTAGTCGGAGTAGGTACATCGTCATACATGTAGGTACTGTATGTATTTCCCAACAGCTGGTGACATGTCTCTGTCTCAAGGCGGCAAGTCACACACATTGTATTGTGCGCAGCCGCATGACCGCTGTGTCCCTGACATGTGCGCTTTTGTCCGCGGCCACGAATTCGCTCATTCAGGCACGCCTCAGGGTCCAATGCTCGCAGAGAACGGGCCGCCTCGAATGGTTTCGCTTGTTGGTCATTCTGAAGTCATGTGAGTTTTTCAAAATAGGTACAATGCTGCAATAATGCCCGGTGGAAGCCTCCTCTCCTCTGTAGGTGTACTCCGTATGCGAACAACTGATTCGCCTGCGTGCCTCCAAGAACGAAAGAAAGCGTTGGAAGTTGGAACTTGTTAGGCCGAAATATGGAGAAGGCTTGCCTGCCTGCCCCTCTTTGCTCCGCCAACAGCCGTCTGTCTTCCTCCGCGTACTCCGCCCCTCACAAGCTCACCCCCAGTATTCATCAGCATCCAGGAACAAGCAACACCACGGAACTACGCCACGCACCACGGACACAGACACAGACACAGACACAGACACAGACGAGCAGCACGAACCAGACAAACTCGCAACCTACGATAACGAATTAGCTACACACAGCTCTCGCTCTCTCGTCCCTTGCTGGCTGAGACTCCCCGGAGACGTGCACCGTCCACAATCATGTCGTCCGCGTCTATTACATTGGACCGCATCCTGGCGGCTGCCCCGACTGCTGCCAGGGGGCGGCCGACGCACCTCTCTGCCGATCCGCGAGGCCAGCGGATAGCTTACGCGGTAAGATCCCTTGGCCGAGTACCTATTGCATGTGCGCTTCCGATGAGGAAACCAAAAAAAAAAGAATACAAAAGGCCCAATACTCTTGGAAGGGAAAAAGGAGGCGAAAAGAATAATGAACAAAGAAAGGAAAGGAGAGGACACAGGCAGGACAATGCATAAAAAACTAGAAAAAAAATAAAATAAAAAAAAACGCAACACTATTCTGACAAAGCCCTTCTTCTACATAGTCCGGTAAATCCATCTTCGTCCGCTCCATCGACAATCCCTCCGACTGCAGAGAATACACCGGCCACACCGCCGCCACGACCGTTGCTCGATTCTCCCCCAGCGGCTTCAAAGTCGCCAGCGGCGATGTGAGCGGCGTGCTCCGCATCTGGGAGCCTGATAACATTGACAAGACGGCGGGCGAATACCCCATCACGTCGGGCCGGCTCAACGACGTGGCATGGGATGGCGAGTCCCAGCGCGTGATTGCCGTGGGCGATGGCAAGGAGCAGTACGGGCGCTGCATCACAGCCGATAGCGGAAACTCGGTCGGGGAAATCATCGGACACTCCCGGTCCGTGAACGGGGTGGCTATGAAGGGCCAGCGGCCGCTGCGGGCTGCGACGGTGGCTGACGATGGCAACATGGTGTTTTACCATGGGGCGCCGTACAAGTTTAACCAGAAGACGGCGCTGCATCGGGGCTTCGTGCTGGGCACGGCCTTTTCTCCGGATGGGAGCATGCTGGCCACGTTTGGCGCTGACAAAAAAGTACAGCTGTACCATGGACAGACGGGGGATCCACAGAGGGATATCGGCGAGGGAGTGCATACGGGGAGCATCTTTGCGCTGTCGTGGTCGGAGGACAGCACCAAGTTTGCTACGGCGAGTGCTGACCAGACTATTAAGCTGTGGGATGCTCGTACGGGTGACATGCTCCAGTCGTGGAAGTTTGGCGATGGTCCGAGTATTCGTGACCAGCAGATGGGTGTGGTGATTCCGCATGGTCGGACGGACGGCTTGATCATCAGTGCTAATCTCAATGGCGATCTGATTTACTTGAAAGAGGGCCAAGAGGAACCGCTCATGGTTCTGCAGGGCCACTCCAAGAGCATCACTGCGCTTGCTGCCCCTCCTCCTCCCCCTTCGGTGTCTCCCATGAACGGGCATAAAGGAACGACACTCTGGACGGGGAGCTTTGAGGGCCGTGTTTGTCGCTGGGACCTGAATACTGGAAAAGCCATCATCATCGACGGCCAGACGCACAGGAACCAAATCGTACAGATTACGGGCAGCGCCGCGGGCCGGATGCACACAGCTAGTTGGGACGATACCGCCAAGACGGTCGACGAGTCGGCGGCTACATTCGTGGATCCGTCCTTTGAACTTCCTGCGCAGCCCAGGGGCGCAAGTGCCTCCAAGGGAACGCTTTACGTCGCGACCGTGTCTTCGATCGCCGTCTTCTCCGACAAGGGACCGCTCTTGCATGAAACGCCACTGACCTATACCCCGACCTGCATCGCCAGTTTCGACCGTCTCGTCGCGTTCGATCGCTTGATTGCTGTGGGCGGGGAGCAGAACCGCGTCAAACTATACAAGGCGAGCCCGGATGGTGTCTTGCAGGAAGGCCAAGCGCTCGAGAACCCCACCGGAACCATCACCGCGCTAGCATTCTCCCCAGACGGGTCACACCTGGCGGCTGGGAACAGCGTGGGTAAGATATACGTCTACAAGACGGACACGTGGGAGGTGGTTTCAGATCGATGGTCTGCCCACACGGCGCGGGTAACGTGCATCAGCTGGCACGGCAGTGGCGCGTACGCAGCTAGCGGGAGTTTGGACACCAACGTCTTTGTGTGGTGTTTGGAGAAGAAGAACCAGGGCAAGAGAATCAAGGCGGCTAATGCGCACAAGGATGGTGTGAATGGTATTGCTTGGATCGACGGCCGTCTGATTGCAAGTGCGGGAGGCGATGCCAACGTCAAGCTCTGGAATGTCGAGAATTTGCCATGACGAGATGAGGTGTCATTGCGCCGTTTGTGCTTGCGGAGACAAGAGAATAGCCAGGGACGAACTTGAAGTGAGCAATTAGCAAATCATGTCGTCAGACTCGGGCCAAATTTTGGTGTTGTCGTTGCCATTTGTTGTAGTGGTTGTATGTAGTCGTCGTTTGTTGTAAGAATAGAAGCACTGTATATATGTAGAACGAATCATGGTAAGGTGATCCCGCCGACGCCCACGTCCATGATCATGTCGCCCCTTTCCTCAAAACATCGTTCCTCAGCCGGCGAACATGGGGGGACTAGCGGATTACAAAGCTCACGCACCTAGCCATGAGACAATTGCGACACTTTTTCTCCGTCCGCTCCACCTGGATGAATCGCCCAGAGCCGCAGAGCGCTCTGCTCCTTGCGCTCTACGTCATGCGCCGGCCACCGCGTCGTCTTGTTTTTCGCCCACAGCAGCGCGGCCTCGTGGGTGGCTTCCTGAAGATTGGAGACACTGCAATGCACAGTTGAGTGAAAGGCTCACTCCGCAGATATGGCTTCGTCATTTGTTTGTCTAGGGGAGGGGAAAGTGCGTAGATAGAGTGTGGTGAAGAAGTTTGAAGGGTTTACCTTGGTGGACTCATGACCGCGTAACCCTCCTTGGCCAGATGGCGGGCCATTTCAGTTTGATGATCATCCAATAATTCCGTATTGGGAACTACCACGAGCGGTAATCCCAAGCGCCAGGCATCCAATATTGTTCCCGTTCCTGCGGCCGTCGTTAACGAAAGGGGGAGGAAGAAGGAAAAAAAGCAGATCAAGACAAAAGAGCGATGAAAAGAGGAAACATTGAATATATGGGCATCGCCTTGGATTCTAAAGCATGTCTTGATGGGCTTGGATGGGCTAGGTAGGAGGAGCTGGCATGAACTGGACCAGGCGATGCTTTCACCATACCCGCGTGTGAGATGACGAGTCCCGGCGCTCGTTCCTCCCGACGTGCTTGGCACAGCACCATTTCTTCCTTGAGAAGATTCTGCTTTACGTCAAACACGTCCACCTGGAGTCCGGTAGGCATCTTGTCCCGGTGCTGCGCATACAGGGCAGCGGCCCAGGTGATATCCGGTCCGCACTGGACGTGGAGCGCCGTGAAGTCTTGGGCGCGGAGGAAGGTCCAGAAGTTTGGGTCCAGGACTGCGCGGGTCAGAGCCGGGAAGCCAACTGTTGCACCGACAGTGACGAGGCAGTAGCGCGGGAGACCGCTTGAATTCGAAGACATGCTGTGTGGTTGTTTTGAAGGTTGACGTGTTGGAGTTGTCAGTCTCCCTCTTCTCATCAGACGCAAACGCACCGCTGCAAAGTGAGCTTCATGTGTGTTGGTTGAAACTTTGTCACTGACTCACTGGTCAGTGGTCAGTGGTCACTGCTGCCGCCATTGGCCATTGGCACTGCCAATGGCCAATGGCGAGGTGGGGCCATCGCCAAAAGACTCCAACCCCAAGGCCATGGGCAAAACCCCGGCAAAACCCAATCGAGACAATGATGAAGGCCCCAAATTTTCCGAAGCTCTCGCGTGTTTCCAGGAAAAGGCCAAAGCCGTCGCGGGCTGCAACATCCAGGCCGCCTCGAACCTCGAATCCCGTCATGGCTTCCACATCTCCCGCTGCCCGGCTCTGCGCGCTGGTCTGTCGCAGGGTTTCATCGTCAGCGCACCAACCTCTCCCTCGAGCGCAGCGCCTCTGCCGACCAGCGGCCCCCCGGGCCCCATTCAGCTCTTGTGCCCCTGTCCGAGAACGTCGACGGAAAGCGGCCGCCGACGATGAAGATGCGCCGCAACGTATAGAGCTTACGAGAATGAACCAAGCGATTGCCGATTTGGCCACGCCACAACGACTCCAAAAGTTGGATGAGATTGCTAAGCAGAACGGCCACAACACGATTGACGAGTACCTCGTCGCCACATTGGAAAACACGCCCGGATGGGCATCGGAAGAGCGAGAGGCGGATGAACAGATGTCGAAGATTTTGCAGGGAGAAAGGCCCAACAAGACGTCGTTTTGGTACGACGAAGATGATCCAGAGTGCAATACGGAGGAGTTGGAGGACTTTGACGAAGATGACATGACGACCATGGCGCACGCTCGGCTGGAGGAAGTCAGGGAGATGAGACAGTATGCTCGGCTTGCTGTCTGGGAGATGCCGCTCCTCGCGAGTAAGTACATGCCTCACACAACTGGATCATGTCCTCTCTTCATATATAGGCAAAAAAACAAAAGCAAAAGCAAAGTACCCCTTCTTCTCACACTCTTTGAACAGAATTCGCAAAACCCTTCGAGCGCCCCACAAAAGAACAAGTCCTACGCTGGCGCTACACGACCTACATGGGCGAAGAGCACCCCGCCGAGTGCAAAGTCGTTGTCCAATTCCGCCCCTCGGACCTGGACCTCACGCCCGTCCAGATCAGCAAGCTCAAGAAGCTCGCCGGCACGCGGTTTGACCCAGCCAAAAACGTGATCAAGATGAGCAGCCACAGCTACGAACATCAGGCGCAGAACAAGCAACATCTGAGCGAACTGGTGGAGAAGCTCATCGCGGCAGCCAAGGACCCCACGGATACATTTGAGGATGTGCCGCTGGATCAGCGATACCACAAGGTTGTGCGCAAGCCTCGGTTTCCCAAGGAGTGGCGCATGACGGAGGAGAGGCGGCTGGAGCTGGAGGAGTATAGGAGACTTGCCGAGGTGGAGGATAAGGAGAGGGAGGAGAAGGGTTTGCTGGTGGATGGGGCTAAGAAAATCGACGAGTACTTGACGCAGAAGCTGACGGAGGAGCTGCGGAAGCAGAAGACTGAGGTGATGATGCCTGCGAGGGGTAGTAGGGCAAGAAGGTAGAAAACAGGGATGGGCTTTCCGCTGCTCTTGGTTTGTGGTGGGAATGTGTATAGTAAGGCATGTAGAATTGGCGTTGGTAGAGGGCCTGGGATAGAATATGGCAGCTTTTCTGTACAGCACATGAGAACGATACACAGTATGTTGAGTGTACATGTGTACCTACATGGCATGTATGTATCTACATACGAGTTACCTACGCATGAGCGGCATGGCGTGACTTGTGTGGCTTGTTATGTAATTGGTTGGCCATGTATGATGTACATGTACCTAGCTACATATGTACATAGGTACTCTTTGAGGTTTGTGACGGTTTGTCTGATGTCTGCCGGATACCCGTCTGCCGGTGGAGTCTACATGTCATCCCCATATGCCGTCTCCGGGATTTTGTCTGTCGTGCATGTGTTCCCGCGGTACTCGGTATATAGTTCCAACTTCCAACTTCCCGTGTCGCAAAAAGCTGTGAAACAAGTGCTTAGCATTCATTCTAGGATCTACAGATCCTGATCCTAACACACCAGGTCGCCATGTTGGCTGACGCCCATTTGCCACATCAAAACGAACGGACCTCTCCACCAACGGCCTTGTCCGGGTCAATCTGTGAAAACGGCCTTTGCCCTCCGATTGGATCAGATCCAGACCGGATGTGCGCCAGACAAAATAGCCGCGGCTGAATGTTTGATCTTCTGCTCTTCGCCGCCCCGGACCCCATCCCGAATGTTACCCTGACGGACCGTCCGTATGTAGTTTGTTCCTGGAGATGGAGAAGGAACTATGTACTAAAGAAAAGGCTAGAAACGAATATACATTATCAATTTATTGTAGTCATTTTCCCCCTCCTACTGCAAAGTCCAGGCGTTTTTTTCTTTTCTGTCATTATCATCGTTGACCTTGAGAGCAATAGTCCTACTCTTGCATCTGTAACGTCAGGTTCTTCTTCTGTCCTTTTGATATTGCTTTCTTGTTCTGTCGACCTCGGCAAGCCAAGTCTAGGAAGCACTACATACACAATCACAGCGCTAGAGAAAAGAACGAAAGACGGAGAGAAAGAAAGAAGGACGCAAAGAAGAAGTGAAAACAAAGCAAAAACGCGCCACAACAAGAAGCAAAAAAAAAATCCCCCAACAACTGAAGTTTAAACAAGCAAAGAAAGCACACTACGTCATGACCAATCAAATTTCCATACCCCCCTTCGAGGCCATGCCTCTCGACGACATCACCACCAAAGTCGAACGCCTGCGCAGAACCTACCGCACAAACAAGACCAAGAACCTCAAATTTCGCATCCAGCAAATCCGCAAGCTCTACTGGGCCATCGTCGACCATGCGCCGCTCATCGAGGAAGCCCTCCACAAGGACATGGGCAAGTCCAAATTCGAAGCCCACCTCACCGAGATGGACTGGATCAAAAACGAGGCCATCAACGTAGCCAACAAGCTCGAGACATGGGCCAAGGACGAGAACATCGTCGACCTCCCCATGACCTACTGGCCCATGAGGCCGCGCCTCCGCAACGAACCCCTCGGGCAGATCCTCCTCATCGGCGCCTACAACTACCCCTTCCAGCTCAACATAACGCCCGTCATCGGCGCCATCGCCGCAGGCAACTGCGTCGTGCTGAAGCCCTCAGAGCTAGCCCCCCATTCAGCCATGGTTCTACAGCGCATCTTCGACCAGGCCCTCGATCCGGACTGCTATCTATGCGTGAATGGCGCGCTCAACGAAACAAAACACCTCCTAGACCAGCACAAGTTCGACAAGATCATGTTCACGGGCGGCAAGAAGACGGGCACCATCATCGCCACCAAGGCCGCCGAGTCCCTCACACCTGTCCTCCTGGAACTCGGCGGCCTGAATCCAGCGTTTATCACAAAGAGCGCCGATGTCAAGCTCGCGGCGCGGCGGCTCCTGTGGCAGAAATGTCTTAATGCTGGGCAATTGTGTCTGTCGCACAACTACGCCCTTGTGGAGCGAAGCGTGGTGGACGAATTCATCGCAGAGCTGCGTGTGCAGTTTGATCAGTTTATGCCGAATGGCGCCAAGGGGAGTGATTTGTCGCGCATTGTCAACAAAAGCCACTTTGACCGAATTATGAAGATGCTGAAAAACACAAAGGGCAAGGTCGTCTTGGGGGGTTCGTCGGATGAGGGGACGCTGTGGATTGAGCCGACGGTTGTGTTGGTGGATAGTAAGGATGATAGTATGATGGTTGAGGAGAGCTTTGGGCCTATCTGGTCTGTGTTGCCGTTTGATAGTCTTGATGAGGCTATTGAGGTTGCTAACGAGGTTGATCCGACGCCGTTGTCGCTGTTCACATTTGGAACGGATGCGGAGAATGAGAAAGGTGAGTCTTTTCAACTTTACGACTTTTACTGGGGATGACGCGAAAGAACCGGGGAGTGAGGGAAAAGAAGAGAGAGAGAGAGAGAGAGAGAGGAGGAGGAGGAGAAGACGGTAGAAGAAAGCAAAAGAGAGCGCGCCCGCGTGTGTGTGTGTGTGTGAGACCGCTATATGCTGCTCGAGTACCGGCTTCACGCACCAGGACACACATCTCTCATACCTACCAAACCTGTTGACATTATAGAAGCGAAACATCACCCAGAAAAGTAAGATCTACTGACTCCCCTTCCAGTCCTCAACAACGTCACCTCCGGCGGCGCCACCATCAACGATGCCTTCTTCCACGCCATGATCAACGCCACCCCGTTCGGCGGCATCGGCGGCTCCGGCCAGGGCAACTACCACGGCTACTACTCCTTCAAGGCCTTCAGCCACCAGCGCGTCATCGCCCACGTACCCTCCTGGGCCGAGAAACTCCTCCGCGTGCGCTACATGCCCTATTCCTTCTCGGAGCTGGACCGCTACCGGTCTCTCAACGGACATGCCCCCAATTTTGACCGGGAGGGGAACACCCTCGGCGGGCTGAAGCAGTGGTTTGGCTTTGCGGCTCGGCTGGGGGGGAAGGACTCGACTGGCGGAGCAGCAAGGTGGGCAGTTCTGTTTGCCCTTGTGGCTATGATACTAAGGCTGAAGATTGTAAAGTTAGGACCGTGAACGACTTACACTCGGAAACGTGAGACCGTGAGATATCTTTCCCCCCCTCCCCCCTTTTTTTTCCCTTTCTTTTTTTTGTTGTTGTCTTCTTCGTCTTGGAAACTTCTTGGCTTTGAAGAAAGGGGCACAGTAAGAGGGAAGAATGGGGGAGGAAGAAAACGATGGAAATACAATGGGTGGACTATGAAGGATTAAGCGTGGGGGGGGGGGGGGGGGGGAACCAAA
>QEQW01000808.1:0-10741 GCA_004016085.1 Claviceps quebecensis
TTTGTGTGTGTGTGTGTGTGTGTGTGTAAGTATTCTGTTAGTCTCAACTTGAACGCTTGCTGTGATGTTCTCGTCTTTGCCAGACAGGACTCAACCTCGTTTGATCACGAAGTTCATAACTATTTTCCTCCAATGACACCTACTTCAGACGGCTCTACTACGACCTGCCACACCACGTGAACATGTAAGTCTCTCACTAGATGCCAGCATCCCGCTATATTGTTATTCTCTTTCCCCCTTCTTCAGAGATAAACACCAAGATGATGAGCGCCCTCGACTGTTGCGCCACGTTCAATCCAAGAAAAGAATTCCCTTCTGCCTACACTTTATGTTCCCCCGCAGACAAAAGACCGTCAGGAACTTCAAACGCCGTCGAGAGAGAGATTTGGCTCTTTCATACTCGCTTTCTCGCAACCCAGGCACTCGCACTGTATGTGGTGCACAACATACTCTCCCTATCTTGTATATAAGGCGCCTCAATCCCGTTCTCGGACCACTCAATGTCAAAGCCCATCTTGTCCACCAACGCCAAGACCTCGTCGTTGGAAAGCTCAAAACTCCCAGGATCAGCTATCCCCGACGATGAACTCAAGTCGTGCTCACCATCGCCGTCATCATCGTGGCCATTATTCCCGGGGGCCTGGTTCTCGAAATGCCACAGCAGAGGGCCGACATTGATGAGCAGCCCACCCGGACGGAGGCAGTGGTGAATGACTTCCAGATACCGAATCAAATTCGGAGCCGTATCGAGAAAGAACAGGCTAGCTACGGCATCATATGTGTCCTTGTGGTCGTCATCAGCGTAGAGACACAGGAAATCAGCCGCGTACATGGACATGTTGCCAACACGCGGGCCGCAACGAGCCATTTCGGTCGCGGGGTGGATGTCAGGGACTTTGTAGCCCCGGAGGTGGTTCTCCCGGGTGAGGTGGTTGGAGAAGGTGTGTATCCAGGGATAAATGGTGTATTTGCCTGCAACAGGACAGTCATTCAGGATGAGCGACGACGCGAGAAGTTGGTGGTACGAGATCTCGTTGCCTTCGACCTCGAAGCCCCTTTTGCACAGCTCAAACACCAGTCTTGCCAGTCCAGCTCCCGGAACAAGAACCTTTGGCTGCCAGTCATCGTCACTGCTCTCATCATCGAGTCTGTCCCGCTGCTTCTGCTGCTGCTGCCGCTGCTGCTGCCGCTGCTGCTCCAACGCCTTTATGATTGGCGCGTAGCAGACTTCTCTCTCCGCGGCACCTTCTGCCGTCCAGTCACGGTACAGCTGACGAATCGTGCTTCTGGCCTTGTCAATGTCCACATGCTTGGCCATGCCCTTCCATGGCGGGGGAATCGTGGGCTCACCCACCCCCTGCAGCGTCGACGAAGCAGGGGAGGAGCCGAGATTCTTCAGGCCGTGTGACACAATGGCCCGGGCTAGTTCGGCATTGGCGTCAATGGCATCGTCTGTCTTGTCCAAGGTTTCCAAAAAGTTGAAGGGCGGGGCCGCGAGCATCTTCCAGTGTTCCTGAGGAAGTGCGTAGAAAGACCGCCGCCGCAAGTGCGTGACATTGAAGTGGGCGACTTTGGCGTATTGCCTGGAGAGAATGTTGCATGTTAGCATGCGGTAGCACCAAACATGATGGCTGTGTCAGTAGGGAGGTATGTTCACTGCTCGTGTACAGAGTTCAAACTTTAATTAGAAGGTGCAGTGGCAAGCAAAGGAGGGTCCTCGGTATGCAGATGGCTAAACGTACGAAAAGGAGTCCAAGGCGGAGAAAATCACTCCAGTCTCCTCGGGATCGTCCGCGCTGTCTTCTACATCTCCCCAGCAGTTGGGAGGCTGTTCTACAGCTGTCTCTTCGACTGCACCGGCCATAATGTCTTTCCTTGCTTCTTTTTCGTGGACCCTGACTCTTCGGCTAGACAATACTCATGGCGTCTGGTTCAAAGTCCAAGTTTGAGATAGGAAGATGGATGGAACGGCTGATGAAACATGAAATTAGGCAGAAAATGATCTCGGAGGAATGACACTTGATTCGGACTCGATTTTTTTTTTCAGCTGCTCCCTGTATCTTCCTCTTTCTCCGCATTGGACGGCTCTACTGGAAGCTGCCTTTAGCTGCGTCTCTTTTTTCTTTCTTCGCCTTCGAACAATCGAGGATTCGAGGGCTCGAGAAGGGGGGGTCCAAGATAATGGGGAACCCACTGTCGCGATCTGGGATCCAATCAGCTGGTCAAGCAAGCTTCTACAGCCAATCATGTGATTGGCATCTCACTTGGCCTGGGCCGCCTGGCCTTGTCGCTATTTGTTGTTGCTGAACTTGCTGGCGATAGCAGAGCCATGTTGACTTCCTGTTCATGAAGCAAGACTGAACTGGACAGGGAATTAGGAACTGCATTGATCATGGCCGCCCTTCCAGAGCAGCTTTTCAGCTTATCGTTGCCACTTCCTCACTCACTCGATACGCGCATCTATCTGCGCCTCAGCACACAGGCCAAGGCGTTGGTCCTGTGCCTTACCACGGCGTCACCAGACGAAGGGTCCAGACTGAAGCCCATGGGCTCCTTTGTCTATGCGCTACCGAATGTCAGTTTTTCAGAATGCCCTCTTTCTGGGATTTTCCCATTTTGTGTATCTCCTTTTCGTTTAGTTTTAGGCATTTGTTTCGTTTTGTTTCGTTTCGTTTCATTCCGCTTCATCCGTTCCGATTCGTTCGATTCGTCCGTTTCATTTCATCTCATCTTGTTTCGTTTACTTTCTTCGTCTTTCTGCCTTGCCAATGCTATTCAGCCGCAATACCGAATTGACATAGACACGATGCAGCGTTTCAATGGCAAAGAACCTCTTACAACCACCTTGTTCTCGTCAGAATCCAGCCTAGACTTCACTAAGCGGCTGGCAAAGCTCGTCGCCATACGTGCTCAACTACCCGTCTACGTCATGAACTCGGTGAGCTTCGCAAATACGGCCATGGGCGGGACGGTGGAGGAAGAAATGGAGGCCTTCAAACGCGTTGTCGAAGTGATTCTAGACAAACTTGGGGCGGCTGGTGCGGGGAAGTTGGCCGTAAATGGAAGTCTTTCGTGATGTCAAGTGTGTTACTGTGAAAAAGACGAGCCAACTCATTAGGTAGTTTACGACTGTATCTAACAAGAGTCATCCGAAAAGTTGAACCCCAAAAGCCTCTGTTTCTTTCTGAATCGTAAGTTCTAACACAGACGTCCGTAGTCCCCGGGTAGGATGGACAGGAGTCACAGGGCCCAGCCTTTCGGATGGGGAAAGCGACTTCGTCTGAGAAAGTCGCTGCAAGAAAAACTACGGACTACCATTGGCCTGAATTGCGCAAAAATGGGCCCACCTCAACCAAGTTTGGACCAACAGTCAAAACCGGGTCGGGTTATCGTTATCGCACCCCGTCATCCCAGTTTGTTGCTTCCCCCGCGCCGCCGTCCAACAAGCGCACAGCAGCTCGCCTCATCATTCCAATTTCCCGACCGAGCCCGTCTGCCTCGCAAATCAAGAGGACTTGGTCGACATTTGCCTCACAAGTTAGACACGCGCTCCTCCTCGATTGCTGCAGGTCCCGTACAATTGAATACCGAATCTTCAACACTTGGTGCCCGAATCGCTCGACTCCTAATTGCCCCGCGGTTCGCGACCCGACCCCTACTCTTCGGCAGAGGGTCCAGCAAAATCATTGTATGTCATCACTGCCGTTTGAGCTGCATGATTTGCTGGTGTCCCAACACACTGGCTTTTCTTCTTTCATTTTCCATGTTGACTAATCGCTAATGTTTGTCCCAAGGGTCCCGTCGTCGTAAGGCTATGCAGTAGCTACAACTCGACTCGTTGACACCATCACAGCCCGTCAATCATGGCCTGGCAACCGGCCCCAGACTCGGTGAGGCAGCTCGCGGCCTGCCTCAAAGATTCCTTGAGCGGATTTGACAGAAATGCTCAGAAGAATGCCGAAGTGGTCAGTACTTCTTCCGACTTTCCTGGCTCACCAGATGCAAAGACGCAAAGACGCAGTTCTGAGACTAGGATAGATGCTGCAACAAGCCAAGAACTCACCGGATTTCAACAACTACTTGGCCTATCTATTTTCAAGCACGCATCCTCCAGATGGCTTGAACTGCAATGAAAGCGACTATCACCTCGTACGATCGGCTGCTGGCATCATGCTGAAGAATAATGTAAAGAACGATTGGAAGACTATACCCGAAGAAAGCTTCAATTTTATAAGAATGTCTGTTCCGATAGGTCTGCAGGACAAGAACATGCAGATTCGGAATTATGCTGGAAATATTGCGGCAGAAATGATTCGAAGAGGTGGTCTACTGACTTGGCCGGATCTGCTTCCGCAGCTAATGGACATGTTTGGAAACACAAGCGGCAATGTATCAGCCGAAGCACAGGAGGGTGCCATGTCTGCCATGGCAAAAATCTGCGAGGACAGCCCTAGGGTGTTTGTCAGGGAATTGAATGGACAGCGCCCGCTCAACCACGTGCTTCCCCAGCTCATAAACGCGACCAAGAGCCCGCTACCAAAGGTTCGAGTCGGCGCTTTGACCGCAATCAATGTCTTCACGCCCCGACCGTCGCAAGCGATGCTGAACTCTATCGATGACCTCCTGCAACATCTGTTCGTCCTTTCCAGTGACGGCAATCCTGATGTACGACGCCAGGTATGCCGGGCATTTGTTCAGCTTGTTGAAACCCGGCCCGATAAATTGCAACCTCATATCGGCGGCTTGGTGGACTACATCATTTCTCAGCAGAAAGGTGACGACGAAGATCTTGCGTGTGAGGCGGCCGAATTCTGGCTGGCTATTGGCGAGCATAACGACTTGTGGCGGAGTCTTCAACCATACCTCAACAGAATCATACCCGTACTTCTGGAGTGCATGGTATACAGCGGCGAGGATATTGCTCTTCTCGGAGGTGCATCAGATGATGAAGACGAAGAAGACAAGGAACAAGATATCAGACCTGCGTTTGCGAAGAAAAACCTGAACCGAAATGCTACCGCAAATGGCGACATGGAGCAAAATAACGAGGCTGCAACTGCCCAGGCAACGAACACCGATCTGGAAGATGGAGAGATTGATGGCGACGAGGACGGAGATGAGAACCCCGATGAGAAATGGACGCTTCGAAAATGCTCTGCTGCTGCCCTGGACATTTTCGCAAAAGACTTCCGCAACCCTGTCTTCGAAGCCATCTTCCCTTATCTGTCTCAAAATCTCTCACACAACGATTGGCCGCATCGTGAGGCGGCAGTTTTGGCCCTGGGAGCAGTGGCCGATGGATGCATGGAAGTCGTTGTACCTCATCTCCCTGAGCTCATGCCGTATTTGATTTCACTACTCGAGGACCCTGAGCCCGTCGTTCGTCAGATTACGTGCTGGACGCTGGGCCGCTATTCTGAGTGGGCTGCGCAGCTGCCACAGCAGCAGAAAGAGCAGTACTTTGTGCCTTTGATGGACGGCATTCTTAGAAAGATGCTGGACAGAAACAAAAAGGTGCAGGCTGCTGGCGCATCTGCCTTTGCCAATCTCGAGTCCAAGGCAGGCACTCACTTGGCGCCGTACTGTGGCCCCATTATCCAGCAATTTGTCCGCTGCTTTGGCAAGTACAAGGACAAGAATATCTATGTCTTGTACGACTGTGTTCAAACTCTCGCGGAGCGCACTGGATCACTCTTGTCCAACCCCGAACTCAAGGATCAGCTGATGCCGGCTCTCAACGAGAGATACAACCTCGTAACAGACCAGTCTAGAGAAATCTTCCCGTTGCTCGAATGTCTGTCGTATGTTGCATTGGCTCTGGGAACGTCTTTTGCGCCCTATGCGCCATCTATCTTTGCTCGCTGCATGAACATTATTCATGTCAACCTGGAACAGAGCCTGGCTGCGGTGAGCAATCCCGCTCTCGACAGCCCTGACAAGGACTTCTTGGTGACCAGTCTCGATCTGTTGAGTGCAATCATTCAAGCACTTGGGGGGGGGCCATCAAGCGAGCTTGTCAAGAACTCACCCCAGCCGTTCTTTGAGCTGCTGACATTCTGCATGGAGGATCCAGCGGATGAGGTTAGACAATCCGCCTACGCTTTGCTGGGCGATTGCGCAGACTACCTATTTCCCTTCGTGCAGCCGCATCTCGACGTTATTATACCCATTGCCATTAAACAGCTCGATTTGGATTCAATGCTCGATGATGAAGTCGGCGATGGTTTTGGAGCGTACAACAACACCTGCTGGTCCATTGGCGAGATCGCGATGAAGCACGGCAAAGGCATGGCGCCGTGGGCTCCGGGCCTTCTCAAACATCTCGTTGAAATCATGTGCAACGATCGGGTGCCAAAGAGTCTCGCCGAAAACGCGGCCATTGCTCTCGGCAGGCTCGGACTCGAAAACTCGGAGTTCTTGGCCCCTGCTTTGTCCACTTTTGCCGAAGACTTCATCACTTTGATGGGTAAGATTGACCCAAGTGATGAGAAGGCGTCGGCTTGCAAAGGTTTCTCAATGGTCGTCGCACAAAATCCTCAAGCGCTAGAGAAGGTCTTGCTCGGCTATTTCGCCACCATTGCGCAGTTTGATGATTCTGAAGTGCAAGATCCACTGAAGCGCGAACTTCACGAAGTGTTCCAACATGTACGTTGTCCTTGCGGTCATCACCACATTCTCATGCCGTTATATACTGACATGTTTTGACGATCAAAGGTCTTGAACGTATACAAGCAAATGATGCCACAATTTAACGAGTTCCTTGGACGACTGCGACCTCAGGACCGTCAGAGACTAACCGCAAGGTATTCCGTTTAGAGTCTGGACTTTTAGTGGGATGATCCGATGATGAGACATTTCTAGTAGGGTAGGGCCAAAAAAAAAAAAAGATAAACAGAAAGATCACCAACTACCCGGAACACGATTAGCAGGAGACGAAATACGTAGTACAGGGAATGACCCCCCCAGACCCCGGACCTTATTTAGAGGAAAGAAAGATAAAAGGGGTATGGACCAATATATGGAAAGTCTGGACGGTTTGTTGTGCAATTTGCTGTGGGTAATATCCAAAGACTAGATGGTTTCAGCTTCAGTTTCCGTTTCAACGAGGCTATCGACAGACGGCGTTTCACGCACGCAACATAATCCGCATGTTAATAACACTCCTAACTACACATCATCAAAGGAAACTGTGATGCTTCGTCTATTAGATAGCAGTAACCAAAATAGAGGCGATAATGCGCCAGGCGGCGACAACACCGTGGTCTAATGCAAAATCCTGTTTTGGTTCATTGAATGGGGCTGCAGCCTGCGCGAAAGGCCTCAGCCATTCTCGAAATAGCACATGTGCAGCGACTCATCCAGGTTCGTCATTCTGGTTGACAGGAAATGAAGCCACGGAGAAATGAGGGATGAGCCTCCCCCGTACGGTGAAGTGGAGGAAGGAGATAACTCATCGCTCCTGCCCGGTCGTGGTTTAGGACTCTAATCGTTCCTTCATCAAAATGATCCACCTCAGTCCTCAGTTCGTCCTTTGCTTTCTCCTGAGTTCCTTTCTTTTTCGGACTAAATTCATCTTCAAATCCCTTCAAATTACCCGCGATCGGTAATGAGCCAATCCCCCGGAGACCGCGACGGCCCAACGGGGCGGATTAGAATACCCAGACGCCTAAATGCACAACACCCCGCAAGCGCAGGACCTACCCGAAGGAAACAAGGGGAAAAAGGAAGCCATGGTGGGTTTTCTCGAAACCGCACGCGGTTTCGCTTCGCAATGTGTACATATGTATGTACATACATACATACTGTACCGACCTAGGTAGGCCACGGCTAAAGTGAACCTAAGTTTTCGAAAGCATATTCTCGGAGTTCGAACGGGCGAGGACACCCGGCATCTCGCTTTCACATGCTTTGAATTGAGTTTCCGCGGGAGTTGTTATTCAGCCAGGTGTGTAGGCTTCGATTTCTCCTGCTCGGCAGAAGGAAAACCCTGGAAAACAGGCAAACAATGGTTCTCTGCATGATGAAGTCATACAGGTATGTACGAAAAAATGCACGGTGAAGTCATCTTGCAACGAACGCATCAATTAAGAAGACAAAGACGCCAGAGCAGCACTGTTGTGGTATGCATCACTCACTTCGACGTGGCAGGCTGTCTATCAGCAACATTGTCTCGCCCATGATGGGCCATAGCCTCATAAGCAGTTAGGGACAAAGTTTGGGTGTCATTTTGTCAGAGAGTTCGTGCCCACTGCCGAGATACATATGTACATACCTAGCACATGCATGGCACACCGCGGCGCGTCTATACCCTTTCCCATAAGAATGCATGGGCATTCGGGTCGATGTGGATGCTAGTGGACCGCGACACATAATTCACCGTACGCTACAAATCCGGCACCTTGTATCCGTATGTACCTACATATGTATATGATATACCTCATAGTACATATGTAGGTAGGTAGATATGTATGATTGGAACAAGTCACAATTGCTTTCAGAATCTGGCTCCTAGGAGCCGAAATAAGGTATTGAGCTGTGATATGGTTGGGATTTGTCGCGCAACGATAGAAAGACACGACGATGTTGGGAGAGTTGATCCGCGGGTTTGAAGACAAGACTGGACTTTAAGCCCGATGAATGAATTAAGCCCAGCGCGGCACAGCACCGCACGGCACGGCACAGGTGACACAGCATAGCGCAGCAACCACATAGCAACAGCAGAGCACAGCAGTGCCACTGCACAGTCGCGCACAGCGGCAACAACAGCATGCAGCACAAGAGCAAAGCAGAGGGCGAAGACTGCAAAGCCATACAAAGCAAAGCAACCCCAAAGCACAGCCACAGCAAGGCAACGCACAGCAGCAGGACACGTCCCTGTCACAAGATCCATCTGCCAAGCCAGCTAACCTTGTTCCTCTTACTCGATTCTATAATTAGCCCCAGTCTGTGGTGCAAGGCTTCCCTAGCTCGGCGCTGCCATTGTGGGTTCGGTTCGGCGTAACGGCTCAATGGGCGAAAGGCGAAGGCGGCTTGTCGTCATAGTACATACATTATTTAGGAACTTGGAGACACAGAGCCCTCGTCCACACGAGTCCATCCACGACCATGCCAACCTCCTTGATCTAGGTACATACCTACCTAGCACCTTAGGGGAGGGCTCCTTCATGGCTCACGGGGCTTGATAATTTGCTTCTTTGTCAATTGAGCTGTACCATGATGGCGGATCTACTCGCGTACCTACCTACCTAGTCGCAAGAGAAAAAGGCACCCCCGCCTTCCTCGGCGTCTCGTACGAGAAAGAGTGCCACTGTCCCGGGGACCCTGAAAGCAGTAGGGTTGGCCCCGACCCGAGGCCGCGGAGAGAAAGCAGTAGCTTCGCAGACTGAGTTTGATTCCTGGTACATACATACCTATTTAGTCCTGTTTGATGAATCAGCGTCACCGCTCGTTAACTGCTGGGACATCATGTTCACGTTCCCAACAGAGGGCTGCGGCCGGCGGCTACCTATCTGTCTGCCCCTTTTTTGCACTTCGCGCGACGTGGGGGCTATTTTGAGTCAGTTGGCACAATAGGCTAGTTGCATACATATTACATACCTATTGAGAAGACGATACTGTATCATGCTCACCAGACCAGACCGCCTTTTCTTTGTAAGCATCTGCCGCTCGCTCGATTGCTTTAGAGACGAGAACACCAGGAATCAATCCGCTTCGCGCTGGTGCAACCAGCTTGGCGGACAAATGACCGGCGTGGAAAGCCTGCCCGATTCAGCGCTGAGCATCGATATAGTATACGGAGTATATTCCAGGAGAACTGCTGTACCAGCAACGGTGCAACAGTCCAGACGTGTGTGGCCACGGTTTTGCTGGCTGATGATTTTCCATCCGTGTGTCTTGCAAGATAGGGCGCAATTTTGTTTGCTCGCGAGAGCTGCCTAAATAAAGGCTAACGGATTGGATCATCGGCGCCGACGGGGGTTCCGATTGGAAAGATCTGCCCTACATATTAATCACCGACGGAGCGCGGTGGTGAAATTGCCGTCGGGCCGAAACATGCGCGCCGACGATCATCAGTCTTGGGGATTGGGCCTTGGCTTTTCTGCACACAGCGGCAAGGCACCGCACCCTACCTAGCTGCCATGGAACGTTGTATTTCGCCTGTTGCATCGCATCGCCTTGCAAGATCAGATCAGAGAAAGGTCAAGTAAAGCACGCGCGCGAGATTCACACGACACCAGAGAGTTGTTGATCCGAGCAGCTGCGTAGTAGGCGCCATCTGAGACCCTGACGGAAGCACTGATGTGATACTCCGTATAATAGATGCGATTTGCGGAGAGGCATTTTGAAGAAGGAGCTCTTCTAGAAGCAGAAAGACTAGCAAGTACATACGTACAGATCATGTTTCGTCACTGAAGGGATCGTAGATTGGTACCTAAGTCGACGGCGCATGTTGATCTCGGAATGCACTTCCGCCTTGGTATACTTGACAGTTGGCCATTGCAAAAGGGGAAAGCTCGCACAGAGAATTTTGTCCCAAGTTAGTACATGATGGTTTATTGTGGCATCGAACTAGTAACTACCTACATACCTCGACTCCTTTTTCTCCTTGGTTTGTTTGCTACACTGGAACTACCTAATCATTGTTCACTCGGTTTCCTGCCTCGGGCTTCCCAGAGGTAACAATGACAGCCAAACCGATCTGGTCTCGCGACACCATCGCGCAGCCGTCAGATCATCTTGA
>QEQW01000809.1:0-10726 GCA_004016085.1 Claviceps quebecensis
ACATGGACCTTGAAGCCATGTCTGTGACTCGTGATTCCGCAAATGACCCGTTTTGAACCGCCTGGATGAGGTTCTTATCCCAGGTTGCGGCGTTGGGCATGCCCATGTCGAGTCCGCCAGTTGCGTACTCCAGGCCCCCATACAAGGCGCCCCAGTCCGACACGACGAATCCCTACATAAGGTGAGCGCGATTCGCATTACCACGAACTCAACCATGGAAGAAAATATGTATGAGAAGAGCATCAAGAAGCGATGGAGACAGCGTACTCGAAAGCCAAGTTCCCCCTTGAGAGCGCCGTTCTGGGCCTTATCACTGGCACACGTATACGTCTGATTCACTCGCTGGTACGAGCACATGACGCTCGCGGATCCCGCCCTGACAGCATCCTGGAAGGGCCTAGCACACAGTCAGGAGTCAGGACTTGCTCAGAAACAACGCCGCCATCTCCCCTCCCCATCATGAGAAATGCTTACCAAAGGAATACTTCGTGCAAAGCTTTGTCGTCAATGTTAGTAGAAACAGACGCCGTATCGCCAGAAGGGCCCCTCTGCGACTCCTGCTCATTCCCAATGTAATGCTGCCGGGCATAACATCCCATCGAGTTAGATCCAGCCAATGGGACACGTTCAATGTTCTTCTTTGGGAAATGAGGTTCGCTTACCTTTGTGCTAGTCATGACATTGGCGGACTGAACGCCCAAGACAGTCTGCGCAGCCATAACGCCAGACAAGTAGACGTCCGCCGAGGCGCCTTCCCAGTTCCGTCCGCCCTTGACGACAGACCATGCTGGCCCAACGACCGGACCGAGCAGCACATTGACGCCTTTTCTTTTGAATTCTCCGCCCATGGCGGCTCCACGGTCCCGGGCCAGGTTTTTATTCCAGCTGTGTTATTTCACGCAGGCGTGTTAGCAGCTGAGGGTTGTGCTGAGATATCATGTGTAGTCACTCGGATGGCATATGTATGTACATATGTAGTTGCAAGGAAACCCCCCCCCCCTCTACCCCCCCCCGGGAGGATATACATACCTCGCCCCGACGTGAATTCCGCTTGCAAACCCGCTGACTTTGTCCGTCGCCCGAAGACCCTGTCCCGCATCGCTGAGGCATAAGCCCGGGAAGTTGACTCTAGGGATGGCGGGGATGTTGCCGGAGCAGCCGTTTGGAAGAGGTACGCCGCCCGTTAGGCTGACCTACAGTACATAATCATCGTTATGGGCAGGACTACCAAGGCCTACCTACTTTCTGTTCTGTTCATTCCACACCATTTTCTTTGAGGGGGCCTACTTCTGGGCTTTTTTTTCTTTTTTTTCTTTTTTCCTTTCCGCTCACATCATACATGTGGATGCTTCCAGGTTTGGGCAACGTACCTTCTCGTCTAACGTCATCTTATTAACCATTGCCTGGGCTTTTCCATAGGAGACGGCCCAGTCATTTGCAGTGGCATCCTCTTAGAGACAATAAGGTCAGTTTTTTTTCTTCGAAATTCTCAAAACACGATGGTCTGGGATGGAATCATAGGAGGCAAGAACACGCACTAGGGGGTCTGGCGTCATGACCTGCCGATAGACGAGCCAGCAGCCCCAGAAGAACAACAGGGGTAGAAGTAGCTGAGATGTACATGGTAGCGTCTTGTCGATCAAGAAGCTCCTACAAACTGGGTTGAGGGAGGAGGCGGTCGAGACGTGGAAAACAGACATGCTCGTCATGTATAGTTATACACAATGCGAGAGAGAGAGAGAGAGGGAGGGGGTGGGGGAGAATACCAGTCATTCTTGGTCCTTCGTGAATTACTGATCATGATGACGCCTCAGGAGATGCCTCAGTCCGAAGTAATCCATTGGTAATGACTATTTATGCAAGCATACGGTAGACCCATGTGCATGACGTTTGCGTGAATCGTGATCTGTGGGACGCCATGCAGGTCTGACGATCTGTGACGTGGAGATACGATGCCGCGAGTTGGGTGTATTCATAGATGCAATATGGAAATACGCACGGGGCCACGGGCAGCTTGTAGCAGATATAAACAATGCCTGCATTTGCATATGTCAGATGCGCATAGGCAGGCATGTTCATTTGAGTGTATGTATCCGGCTCAATTCGGACGCATATAGGTAGACAGTGACAGTGACATGCATACGCATGAGGAACTTAGAAGATGCAAGTCTAATCACAATCACACGTGCATATACTGTACACATGCACATACATACCTACCTCATGAGAACAATGCCATACAACTTACAAGCACACTTGATTACGCCTATGTATTTCAACATACAACACACCTGCATACAGACATCATATATTCAACGTTACACCCCCAGTGCCCACACACAACACAAGAAGTCTCTCAACCATCATATCAACTGTTATGGAAAACACACATAACTTATAAGATTCCAGGTCCTCAAAAGCCCAACCCGAAAGATACATATATAAACAAGATTCAAAGTATGAAAAAGACACCATTAGTCATATATATTCCCATGCTCATCAAATCCAACATGTACATAAAGAAGAACAGACAAAATATGCATATAAAAACCAAATTGACTGCTTTTGCTTTTCCACGACGTCACACGTGGCGTCGTCTCTTTTGCTCGCAGCTCCAAAATTCTATCACTGTGCTCTCTATTCCATGCAATGCCATGCAATGTGTGCGTCTCGCCAAGTCGAGAACAAACGACAGAAACTCCACTCTAGAATGCGACAAGTCCATGCAAAATCGCTCAAACAGGCGATGGTGACTCCCAGTCAGAGGCCTCGGAGCTCTCCGACATCTCCGCCTTCTTGGCCTCGACCCAAGGACGAACAGGGTTGCCCATCCAGCGTGTGCCAGAGGGCAGGTTCTCGCCGCGCATAACCAGCGACGAGGGTGCGATTGTAGTGCCGGCGCCAATGACGGTGGCTGGCAGGGCGATAGAACGCGGGCCCAGGGTGGCGCCGGCGTGGAGGACGACGGTATCGAGCCGCATGATGCGATCGTGGAAGAGGTGAGTTTGCAGGACGGCGCGGCGGTTGACGGTGGCGCCATCGCCAATCTCGCAGAGTTCGGCTTCGGGCAGATGGTGGCTGTCGAGCCAGACGCCGTGGCCGATCTTGGCCCCGAGCGTGCGCATCCACCACACGAGCAGCGGCGTGCCGTAAAAGTTGTTAATCATCCATGGCACGGCCAGCGACTGGATAAAGGTATCGGCGAGCTCGTTGCGCCACACAAACGAGCTCCATAGAGGTCGGTGCATGCCGGCCGTGATGCGCGGCGTCAGAAGCCACTTGACGGCTGTGGTCAGCCCGAGCGAGAGGAAGCCCGCCGAGAAGATCATGGCAGGCCCCGCGAGGATGGCTTGCCACCAACCAAATGTGTTGAGCGTCCACAAGTAGACTGTGGCGATGACTGTGGCCATGATCCCACCGATTAGCAGCGGCGTGATGCGGCACAGCTCGATCAGCCCCCGAAACACCACCAGTCGCGTCGGCGGCTTGAACGTAAGGGAGTCGTCCACCTCGATGTCCTGCTTTCGCGGCAGCGAGATAGCCGGCCGGCCAAGCCATGACGAACCGGCCTCCATGTCGTGCGGCGCCGTGCCGAGCACTCCGATCAGCGACCGCGCCGGGACATGCACGCCGGCCTCGACGATGCCCGAGTTCCCGACAAACGCCTTTTCGCCCACCGATGATGGCCCGATCCGAATCGTGCCGCGACACAGTACAAAGGGCGACAGCGCCACGTCGTCGGCCAGAAACGCCGCGTCCTCGACTGTGAGAAGCGACGGGATCGCCAAAATCGTCGACGCCTCGACGTGCTTGCCAATTCGAGCCCCAAGCATGCGCAGCCACGTTGGCGTCAGAAGGCTTGCGTAGATGGGGAACATGGTGGTGCGCAACTGCATCATGATGCCGTGTGTCAACCAGGCCGCCCACGCGGCCGAGCTATGCCACGAGTAAGAGCCAGGGCGGAGGAAAAGGCTGGCGAAGCGCACGAGCAGGACGCTCATTGCCACGTAGAGAATCATGCCAAAGACGAAACCGGGAGCGGCGGCCTTGGCGAGTCCCAGAACAAACTCGTGGAAGTCGTTGTAGTTGCGGACCAGGAGCGGCGTCAGAGCCAGCGTCGGCGCGGCAGGGACAATGGGCATCAAGTCGAGAACCAACAACGTCAGCGTGTATGCGATGCCGGTCATGAGCCTACCCTCGTTCATGTAGGCTTTCTCGTCCGCAGACGGCGTCACGTCAGGGCCTGGCACGATGCCCTCCACCACAGTGCCACCCTCCACGGTGGCATAGGGCTCGATAGCGGCGCCGGGCATCAAAAAGGATCGATGGCCGACGACGGCGCCCTCACCGACCGTGATGAAACCAATATGCAGGAAGTCGCCATCGAGCCACCACCCGGTCATGTCAACTTCGGGTTCGACCGAGCAACCGTTGCCAAAGCTGGCCAGCCCTGTCGTGGGCGGCAGGCCATGAAGCTGGACGTCCTTGCCGACATGGCAGCCCAGCATTCGGGCGTAGACGCGCACCCATGGCGTTCCAGCGATACCCGCAAGGTTCCCCATGCCGGCGAAGCGCTCCGCACCCCAGAGGCGAAGATGAGTACCGCCACTGCGCTGGTACGTGCCAGGCTTGATGCCCCAGGTCAACAGACGAGCCCCCAAGGCCGTGGTGATGAGACGACCGGGGAAGGTCATGAAGACGACCCAGATGACCGCAATCGCCCACCAAGGCAGCAGGCGAACGGCCGCCCAGCTGTTGGGATCCAGACGCAAAGCGAAAAATCTCTTGGTGACCGACACACCGGCGAGCCAACGGCCAGAATTAAAGGTGATTTCACAGAGGAGAATGCAGGCCTGGACAAACATGACCCAGCGAGCGGTGGGCTTGACCAAGCGATCTTCTTGCTTCGTGCCGGCGAGGTCGTCGACACGCGCCGCCATGGCCGACAGGATGGGGTACTCGTAGATGTCGGCCACGGACATGGTGGGAGCGCGCTGCCGCAGTTGCGACACGAGCTGCGCTGCCGCCAAGCTGGTACCGCCAATGTCGAAGAAGTTGGAATCAGGCGCGGCGGGTACGCCAATAACTCGGCGCCATTGCTCGGCGAGCCATGCCGTGGTCCCGTGAATGGGCTGGGCATCGACGTGGGACGAGGCGGGCGGCGGCCAGGGCAGTGCCTTTCGGTCGACCTTGCCCGATGTCCGCACAGGAAGATGATCGACGGTGACCAGCATGGGAATGAGGGTGGCCGGCAGCAGGCGACGAAGGATGCCGCGGTCATTCGCCTGGGGCGCCGCGGTGCGCACCACATAGCCCACGAGCACCTGGTTTCCCGTCTCGCTTCGTCGAATCGCGGTCGCAGCCGCACTGACGCCGGGTAGCGACATGAGAGCGGCGTCAATCTCTCCGAGTTCGATTCGGCGGCCACCCAGCTTGATCTGTTCGTCGTTGCGACCAACAAAGAAGAGGCCCTCCTTCTCCGCACGCACCAGGTCGCCGCTTCGATAGGCACGCTCGCCTCCAAAGCAGGCTGCGGGTGCAAACTTGACGGCATCTTTTTCGACATCGAGGTAGCGGGCCATGCCCACGCCGCCGATCACCAGCTCGCCCTCCTCCCCCCATTTGACCGCGTTGCCTTCAGTATCGACGACGGCGAGCTTCCATCCAGCCAAGGGCAGGCCAATGGCGACCGGCTGTCCGGCCACTAGCGGCGCGGCACACGCCACCACGGTCGCTTCTGTGGGGCCATATGTGTTCCACACGGAGCCGACCGTGTTAGCAAGCCGGGCCGCTAGTTCGGGCGGACAGGCTTCTCCGCCGAGAATGAGCAGCCGCAGACCCTTGAGGGCCTCTGCGGGCCACATGGCGGCCAGTGTCGGTACCGTTGACACAACCGAGATGCGTTGCGCTGTAAGGAATGTGCCCAGGTCGGCCCCGGCTTTGACAAGCGCCCGCGGAGCCGGGACCAGGCACGCACCGTATCTCCACGCGAGCCACATCTCCTCGCATGACGCATCGAACGCGACCGAGAGGCCGGCAAGAACACGGTCGCCAGGCGCGAGCGGCCTGCTGGGCAGAAAGATTTTGGATTCCGCATCGACAAAGGCTGCGGCGCTGCGGTGGGAGACGGCGACTCCCTTTGGTTTGCCGGTTGAGCCCGAGGTGAAGATGATCCATGCGTCGTCCTCCAGCCCCGGTCTCCTGTCTCCTCCGCCGTTGGAGGGGTTAACACAGGTCAGGGTGGCGTTGTCGGTGAATACGGCTGTGACACTGGCTTCTTCCCAGACCAGCTGGGCACGCTCGTCTGGGTCGTCCACATCGACGGGGACGTAGGCGGCGCCGGCAGTCAGAACGGCAAGGATGCTGATATAGAGCTCTAATGAGCCTGATGTGACTCGAATGCCGATCCGGTCACCAGCACAAACGCCAGCAACTCGGAGTTGTTTGACACGGTGCGCGATCTGGGTGGCTAGCTCTGTGTAAGTCAATCGATCTGTGCCGTTGTCAATGGCCAAAGCCTTTGGGTGAGTAGACGTGGTGGTGTCCAAAATGTCCACGAGGGTACGGGGAGAACCACAGTCGTCGACCGGATACAGAGCCAGGTCGTCTTTTGAGTGTGGTTGACTCATGATTGCAGACGTATGAGAGACCAAAACATCTAGACGCGCTCAGGATATCGTGAACCGACTGGATATACAACAATTTCGAGCGGAGCCCGTGGCCGATACAATGCGAAGAAAAAGCCGTAATCTTTTGACTGGTAAATAGGCTGAGGAGGAGAGAGAGTGACAGAAATTCGAGGTGGGAGACTTGAGATCCGGCCAGCTCGTAAAGTCCTCGAGAATGAGAGTCGTCGACTACCACACGCCTCCTTGCTTTACTATGTGGACTGAGGACGTGGAGAGACGTATGAAGTCGCAAAAAGATAAACAGATATAGATATATAACGGGGGATGCCTGCAAGACACCTTCTCCGGGCGGCAAGTAGACGGATCGGAAGGGAAAGAAAATGCTCGTGGAGAGCCGCGGTGCCAATGAAGCCGAGCCTTGGCCAACACGAGAAACCAATTCGACCTTGTATGTCTCAAGCCACTATATATCTTTCCGAGCCGTGGCGTCCAGATGGGAAAGGCTGACATGAAAATGCAAGGTGAAAGGCATAATGCAATGAGATATCCAATGCTCGCACAGTCAAATGGAGACCAGAATCCCAGTGTTCTAGTCATCGGACGGCATGCGGCGGCATCTGCTTACGCTGACGGGTAGCCCCTCGATGGGGACCGGATCCTTCCCTATGTCATGCTGACCGAAGAGCTCTGGGAATCAGGTTGCATGGCAATAGTTCATGCTGGACAGAGACTTCGGCCTTTGCAGCACAGAACCATAGCTGGAGTGTCGGTCCAATGCGTCATATGGCAGGGCACACCCCTCCACGTATGCAGTTACTGATGGCGAATCTTCTTCATGTATGACGATAGAAAGAGACAGGTTCCTAGCTTGTGCGTGCGGTAACCTGGTGGATCGTACGAATAGGGTAATTTACTAATTACGCAACGAATGGACGATTTAGTAACGAAGAGCGGGCGACCGAGTAGAAAGGACTGCACTGGAGTGCGGTGCCGGGGCATGGACATGGAGGCGTGTACTCCGTAGGTCGAGTTATTGTAAGTGAACCCTTGCGCGTGCTGTGAGTCTGATCCAAGTGCAACTGTACCAATGTGATGTTGCAGCAAGTAGCGCCAAGGAGCAACAAGTACGAGCGGTTCGTGTGTGTTTCCTGTCCCACCGGCGTAGGTGCATTGGAACGCCTGCGGCGAACGTACCAGTGGACGTACCACCTCTGAACCAAGCAAAGACAGCCAAGTCCCGGACTGTTGTTGTACGTGGAGACATCAACCTCGTAGACGCAGCATGAAGTGGGACCCAACATCTGAAGCGTGCCCAGATCAGTATCAGTCGACATGGGTTGGCTCGGCCAAGCCGTGACGTGGATAAACACTCAGATATGGCCAGGTACCCAGCACTGCGAATAGTGCGAAGGTCAGCTCCGCCGAGCTGACCCCTCATGAAGCTTGAGGGGCTAAAAGCAAAATCAAAGTGACCGTTTCCATAAGTGTGCATCTCGAGATGCGAGTAGTGTCAGTAGTGAGTGCGACTTGATGGGTGTGTGCGAAGGGAGAGCGCGAACTTCGAAGAGATCGGTTCTCATGAGATATGTACCACGGTCTGCGTTACTTCTCGGGCTCTCAACCCATCCGGCCCAGATGCAGGGTTCGCCCGGCCCCGTGCATTGAGCAGCAGGTGAGGGGGGGTGTTGATTTGCGCTGCATTCGGTCCATTGTTACACTCAATGAACGTGAGGGTAATAAGACGATTGATGCGTACGTACGCTTCCCTCAATGGCGGGATAGACACGTAGAGGGTCGGTCGAGAGGCTACCAAACAACAACAGACGACAAACAGACTCAGACCCAGTCATGAATCGAAAGAGAGACAAGAAGAGACGGCGCTAAAGCATTCATCGTGACATGACATGACATGACATGACATAAGGTGGCATATAACGACGCAGGGCGGAGCCTCAACCCTCCACAACCAGCAAAGCTAAGCTCGACAGATTAGGTACGCGAAAAGAGGCGACCAATGCGAGCGGGTGCAAGAGCAAGGCGACCGGCAGCTGCGGCCTGCGAGAAGCTAGAACTTAGAAGAGCGGATGGAACTTGGAAGTCTTGGATCCAGGATGGGTTTGGCGGAAGAATCTTGCGCCGCCAAAGGCAAGAGGTATGTACCTAATTGAGCACTGGCTGACAGTTGGTGCTGGGCGACAGCCCCACCTCGTGTCTTGCAAGTTGCAACGTGGTAGGGAAGGACTCAAGGTCCAAGGAGGTACCTAGGGAGGTACATACTCCGTAGAGAAAGGGTGAACGGCCCGTAACCCATGGAAGGAAGGTGCACTGAGGCTTCTCCAGGTCCGAGACGATGGCTTCATCTACTCCGTAGGAACCTGGAAGCCGAGCAGCTGGCGAGAAGACAATGAGGACTGTAGCAAGGGGGGTGGGGGCCAGAATGCGGCTTAGAATGGCGGACGTTCAGGTAAAGCAGATGTGAAGGACTGGCATTGCACGACAACTGTCGCTGACCAGTGTTGTTGAGACTTGCTGATGCGGGTTGCCGAGGCATATGGTGGATGACTCTTGCGATGACTCTTGTCGATGACGCTGGCTGATGAATGAACGACTCACGAGAACGAGAGATCGTGTGTAACGCGCAAGCCCTCGATGCTGGGAATCTCGGGATGGTGGATTGGAAATCGAAGAAGAAGTCAAGTAATACAGGTAACAGAGTACATATGGCCAAAATGTGGCTGTCGTTGGAGAACGGGTGCTGTATACCAGTATTGCAGAGCTTAACACGGCACTGGGCCATGCCGCCTTGGCACCAAGAATAGGTAAGGCAGAAGGCAGGAGCCGCCCGGTATCCCCTACCTACAAGGTACGTACCTCTAGGTACTGTACATATACCCCGGCGTGGATCACCAGGAGCCGCCGGGAGATAGAAACGACGCCACAGCAGCCTACTCCGTAAACGACATCTCGTGGACGACATCTCGTGGACGACTTCTCGAGCTTCGCGAAGACTCGCCCACGCGAACTTGGACATTCGATTGAAAGCACCCGTCTAATCGACAACTCGTCACACGTTGGACAAAGCCGTACATACCCCCATTGGCTACCAGTCGGGGAGAGAGGAGTGACACGCACGCACGCACACACGGCACGTCTGCCACAACGGCATCCCATGTTCTTCAGCCCGTAATCCTGGGGACTGCCCTTGGCATCTGACTTGCCCAGCATCACAGGACCCCCAGAACAGAACCGATACAGGGGGCGGGTATAATGCCAAGTCCATGAGACCATGATCCATCGGTGGATCGCGGCACAAACGACGTGAACATCCCTCGCACGCCTTTGTATTTGCATCGTGAGCTTCCCGCTTGATGTGCAAGCTGCCGTCGCGCTTTCGATTGGGGGCGTCGCCGTCTCCTTTGCAGCCAGCACAGTGATGATTACGGGAGGGGGCCAAAAGCACCAGAACGCCACGCTAAGTTCTCCGCAAAGCTGGAGTTATAATGTAATGCCCGGCCAAGGTCGGCTCTGCGGACTGGAAACAAGCTTCAGAGCAGTCTACACATTCTGTCTTGGCGCATCTTTGCCGAGTCTGGGCTGCTGCACACGTTGCCTTGGCTGTTTGCTGCGTGGAAATTGAACCACGCCGCCGGGTCCAATCTCGTTGGTCCGATCCGGTAAGTACCTGACATGTTGTGCTCTGTGCAACAAGGTTACCAGCTATGGCTTTGGGTATAGCTGCTTCCAGAACTTAGTTAGTGTCCCGGGTTTTCTTCACGAAAATGAATCACTCCCGCTCCCAACATGCATTGCTAAATAGGTACGGGCTGTGAGCCACACTGGTGGCTTCATCAGTGCGATGTGCTGCTACAAGCTGCCCTATGTTGCCACATGTTGCCATGTGTTGGAACTTGCCACGTATGTGAGCTGCATGCTCTTAGCAACTGACCACCCCTCCACGCTGCCAAGTGATCCATCGCGGCTCGTTACTACCCCGTCACGGCAGGGTTGCTCAATATCCCGACTCGCAAGCGAGAGGTATGTACGCCACGAATAGAAATTCCCACGTGAGACGGGTTGGGGGGGGGGGGGGGGGGGGG